>JAECUM010014174.1:0-69584 GCA_016617855.1 Megalonaias nervosa | reverse complement strand
CTAGCAGCAGTGACGTCGGGATCGGATCCAGTTCACATGACTTTGGTGCACTCTTCATCACGATTGTACGTACTAAATCCATAGAGACAGGTTCAAATACTGCTAACGGTTGCCGCTGAAATTCTGTATCGCAACTGTATAGTGACGACGAGTCAACTGAAATTGTGTTGTCAAGTTTATCTTATCAATTTCATGCAGGTATAGCTCGATGAAAGGTCGTTATAGTTTGATAGTAAATTGGCTACCCTATGCTGACATCAAATGGTGTTGGCGAATGCCAACTTTTTCGTGAGGCAATGGACTCGGACCCTACACCCCAACAGAAATAACCAAATGGGGGTGGGAAGGGTAAGAGGAAACTTTGATTACTATAGAACTATAAAATTTGTACAACCTGAACATAAGATAGGATGAGAACTTGTTGATCTAGACTTCCAATGGAACCCTGTGTTTCCCTCAGGGGTACAAGACTGAGAGTCAAATATACCCTTAGTGTTAAAACTGGGTATCTGACTGAAAAACAAACCCTGGTTATTAGATCTGGGGATCAAATAAATTTTTTTAGGGGTTTCTGAAGCACAAATGAAAGTAAAGGGTTACAATTGGAGCGATTACAAAGTAATGAATATTTTATATATTTGGCTTGGAATAATCTGCAGTTAATAAAATACAAGAATAAATCACTAAACAAAACTCACAATTTGTCGGCCATTTTGGAGAAGGATTTGTGACACCAAAATGTATGTTCATAGATCTGATAATAAAATCCTTTCCTTCTGTTCAATAAATTGAAAAGACGCACTTTTCTCATAAATTAAATTCAAAATGCAACAGTGATCAAAATTAAGCAGCAGTCGCAACTATCATAATGGCATTTTGATGACAAGTGAACAATCCCTGTTCACATTCCATCCATTCAATGGGTCAGTAGCGTGACAGAACGTGACTGCCGTGTAGCCATTAAAACAAGTCTTAAACCTGCATTACACAAAAATTATACAAACCTTGACGTAGGTTTTTTTATATTTCCGTCATACCCTTGAAAGGTATTTGTAGTCGTCATCTTTATAAATCTTGATATGTAGAACAACCTGAAACTGGACAAATGTTCTCTCACCGGTTACTCGTCCTTCCGTGCGCTTTGAATTTCACGCACCTGATGACGTCATGTTTGGAACGCAGTGCTGGCGCCTAAACAAACTAAGTGCCTCCGAGTCAAAAACTGATACTTTGAATTATTTAAAATGTCGAAATCATATAAACCTTCACAGAAAAATAAGATTTTTCAAAATGTTAATAAATATATGTTGCGAGGTCCCAGTACGACATTGATGTAGATTGCATTACGGCAGTAACAACATCCAATTGAAATAGAGATACAAACAATAGTTTTATTTTATTATCGTGAAGTTTGTTTCAAAATATATTGATTTAAAATTATCCTTACGATGCACATTAATTGCTTTGAAATAAATTTATATTTTTTAAAAAGTGCCAATTGTCATTCAAAAGGTCGACGTAACGAATACCGAACAAGTTACGGAGTTTTTCCGTGCACGTGACTAAAGGGTGGGATTCCCCTATTTGGTTCCCGCCTGCTTATATTGATCAAAACAACTGTACATGTATATATATGGCAGTTTATTGAAGCAGGATTTCCCAACGCAAGTGGTTTTACTAATTATGGGACGAAATGACATGTAAATTTCTTTGAATATTAATATTCCTCTTTTCTTTGATATCATAATATGAGTAAAATATATATAAAATCAGCATATTCCATTCAAGTTTCGTGCGTATAGTTCATGCCTATTCCATGGTATGTCAGATCTGTTGTTGCCGATATATGGCTGACATATGGTTTCACAAGTATTGGGCTGTGTTTTCTGTTGAAGATTTGATTGAAAATGAGTGAAAAAATTGAAGCAAGAGGAAAAGCGTCTTCAGAGTTATAACTAGTATTTAATACAAAGTTAGAATTCTCTCTCTCTCTCTCTCTCTCTCTCTCTCTCTCTCTCTCTCTCTCTCTCTCTCTCTGCAATCATTTTTCATTATTAGTCACTGTTGTTATGTTGAAATATGTTGCATTACTTGTATTATGTACGGAGAGGGCTAATTTTAAGTTGTTAGAACGTGTGCCAATGCCACTTTATCATATTTGTAAAAATAAAATATGTTTAAACCAATAGAATTAGCATGAAAATAGAAATTGAAATGATAGGCCCGCGTCTTACATTGAACTATTAGGTCTAACTAATATTTACTGGTATTTAATTCATGTATGCATGATTATATTGATATTAGCACTGGTTTTACTAATTCTTTTGTCAACAACACTGACATTACTATTTTATTCCTGTTTTATTTTTATTGTTATTAAATTTTGCAATTAAGGATCAACATATGCAGTAAATGTGTGTATACTAGTGAGAATGTTCGTACCCTGCATTTTAATGAAACTTTTGACGTTTTATTTATTTTATTTAAAAAAAAAATTTGACGAAATTGTACGACTTAGGTTTTATTTTAGCTTTAAAAAGTGCAGTTTCTGTCATGTCTTTGATTATACACGTATGTTAATATGTAGGTTCCTTCGTTCAGATATAAATTCAATCAGTATTGTCTCATCGTGTTTAAATTTTAACACACTTCTTGTAATTACGATATCACAAATTTAGTTAGAAACAATTTAAACGCAAACGTATTATTTTTTCAGAACAGGTAAATTTGACAATTTATGCAATATTACTGGCCACCATTTGTCACATGACCAAGTAAAATGAAGGTTTTGGATGGGATACTCATGTTTTTTGTGGCGTTGTTCGATTGCAGGATTAGTAATCCTTTTCAAACTATTTGCACTTTAATCATCACTGTCTGAAAAAGATATACACAAAGGCTTTAATGAAGCGCAACTTGAAAAACAAAAATCGACAGTTGATGTTTGCTAAAGTGATTCAAGCTCTTGACTTGTTCAACAAAACGTCTAACAACGACCCAAAGACCGGTCTTAACTTAAGTGGATAAATGACAATATAGAAATCGTATAATAGGATAATGTTAATCCACATCAATGCCGCCGAGAAAAAGGCGCATTAGTTATCATGGTGACGAGGATTCAAAGGAGAGTAAAGAAAGGTAAGTCGGAAAAACTTCGTAGATTCCCAGCTGTTGAGCTCGCGCCATTTTGAAATGTGAATCGCTTTATATGAACAGGCAATTGTAGTTTTAATGAATGATATAAAATATCTTCACATGTAGCCGTTGTAAAGCTGATATGTGTAAACTGCTTGTTTGTGCAAGTTAATTTATCGTAAGTATTGAAGGTATGAAGGAGAACTGCGCGGCCAAAAATGTGCAGGTTTTTTATTCCGCAAGAAAATATCGGCAGCCATATTGAATATGATCAAGTAAAAGCAGATTTTGATAGTTGACAATTGATTCCGGTTTTTAACTAAAGAAAAATATTGTCTAATATTTCAGAACGACACATGTCCAGGAAATCCCCGTGGGCAGCGATAAAGGGATGAAAGCGGCCGCAGGAAGTTTGCCGACAACTCCGACCGCAAGTGAAAGGCGCCTGACAGCCCGTCAGGCGTCCCGACAGGAGGCCCTTGCATCTCAAGCTGGAGGTGCAGAGGGGAGGGACCTAGGAACCGCACCCATACGTTCCAGCAGCAGAGTAGTCAAAAGACCAAAAAGAGATTTTAGTCCTCCTGAATCACCTGTCAAAAAGTCGGGTAAAAACAAGATTTGGTTGTGTTTTACATTGGGAACAGTCAATGAATCATTTAATTTTCTGGAGGTGGGATTGTAATTTTTCACTGAAGACATCTTTGGCCCTCAAATAGTTTGAAGAAAAAAATTGGTCAGATTTGAAGACATTTTTTATATCCATTATATTAGTTGAAAAAAAAGAGTATCTCTAAGTTAAAGAAAAATTTAAAACATTTCCCAATTCAAAAGAAAATCCCAGCTCCCACCTCTAAAAATGAAATGGTCCATCTCATAAGCTACATGTGTGTCAATTTATTAAAGTTGCATTGTCTGTATTAATTGTTGTTATATGGAATATTAGTGCCAGTGAGGTAGGGGCTACTTGAAGAGTGAATCTATTTATTTTCAGTTCATCAACTAGCTACAGGGCTCTCAACAGGGTTTCAGGATGAGGAGTTCCTGGAATCTTTACTCATGGAACTCAGGAGTCCCCAGCCTAGTCATGAGAGTCCCTGGCATAAACCTGTGAGTCCCTCACTTTCAGATGGATAGAAAGGAAATTGAAAAAGTACATGATCATTATTTTGATACATATCAGGATTGAATTCCCAGCCGCACAAGTTATGCAAGACTGACAGGAGAGATATTTTTTGTAACTCTCCCCAAAACTTTATACTGCACATTCCCATCTGCAAACTGGTGCCCTAGTCTAAATTACATGTAGTTAAGTAGCAGTTGTTATTATCATTACCATTATTATTATTATCATCATACATTCAAAGGGCTCTACTGATAAAATTTAAAAAATTAACTTTGCTTTCATTTTCTCAGTTTGATGTGAAACGTTGAAATTTTTTTTAAATTAAGGTCATTTTCAATTTAATAAGGCCAAAAATCACATTTAAAGATGGCCAAACTTCAACCTACATTGAGGTTTCTTCATCTAAAAATAGCTTGACTATGCTAATATGATCATGTGACAGATCAAAATAGTAATCAACAGCGTGAGAGTGGATGTTGATGCT
This sequence comes from Megalonaias nervosa, assembly GCA_016617855.1. Classification (NCBI taxonomy): domain Eukaryota; kingdom Metazoa; phylum Mollusca; class Bivalvia; order Unionida; family Unionidae; genus Megalonaias; species Megalonaias nervosa. The sequence continues at coordinate 64,842 of JAECUM010014174.1, read as the reverse complement.
TTCACATTAATTTATGTGATAATTAAAGACTGTACTGGTGTCGCTAATGGGATGAAATAGTTTTGTTACATAGTAACATGCTTTTCTTTAGGAATAGCAGTTTTAATATGCAGTTTAAGAGCAGTGGATAAAGCGAGTAGTTAGTTGTGTGATGGGATCATGGGGGTCATCAAAGTGTTATGGATGGAAAGTGTAAGTTGTAACCTCTCGCGCATAAAATAAAATAATAAAAGGATGAGCCCTCTCTCTGTTTATTTGTATTTTACACAATCATACTCATCCCAAATTCACACACAGTGTAAGTTTAATGTTAATAAGTGAAGCTTTTGAGGAGTTTTATCATGAATGATGGATTCACTAACAAAGATGGACAAAGTAAATCCCATATACCCTCAACATAATGGAGTGATATTATAAACAGAACTATTTTTAACAGGTTCTAACTTGTGACTCCTTTCCAGAACTAAAGATAATTATCAAGGGGTCAACAAAATATACTAGGCTTAGATTGAAATAATAGTAAAAACATAACATTTATATCCAGATAAAAGCCACACACATTATTACATCAGCAAAGTCTTTTTAAAAATTTTCAATGCCTAGTATGCTTTGATAACAGAAGCTCTAGCTAAACATTTTTTCCAATTAATATGATGTTCCAATTTGTCACAAAATGTACATTTTCCATTCTATTGTTGTGACTGTAGAAGGAATGGCACATACAAGCAGTGAATGGTAAAAGGTAAACAACATATATCAACACATGGACATTGCAGTTTAATATTATTATTGTATGATGATTATTATTATTATTATTATTATTATTATTATTATTATTAGCACATTGCAGTTTATTACCTTATTATTATTATTGTTATTATTTTTATTATTATTATTATTATTATTTTCTCAAGTTTTATAATTGGACAGGAGCAAGCTTTTAAAGTTTGTGGGTTTTTGTATGAAACCATAGTTTTTTTAATGGTATCTGTGCTAGCTGAGCTCCTCAAATTGATAGGTATTCCCAGTATACAAATGTTGGAAAACAAGAAAATTTGATTTCTTCTCTTCAAATGGTAATTTTAAGATACTGAATTGTAATCTATTTTATGGTCCTGGACATCAGCACTGTTTTACATGCAAATATTCAAACAAAACATCACTTTTCTCTTTCCAAGAACCCAGATTTAATGCATTTTGTAAACAGAAAGTTAACTTATTCTTTGGAAACACTGTAGGTAAAATATAGATCTGATCAGGCCAAAAAAACAATATGCATGTTTCCTATTACACTGGTTTTAAAATAAGGCTAGGTGGGTAGTTTTTTTAATATAAACATATATTATAATGGCCTATTTACAGCCCACAAAACCAATCTGGAAGTTTGACTGGGATTATCTATGCCAGTCCAAATGTTCAGTGGCTATTTATGTGGCTTAACCATGATAGTACTGAGTTGTATTAGTATAACCTTGTCACCAATGCTAATTTATTTTTGATTGCCCCATTGGCATATATTTGTTTCCTAGTGAATTAAAAGAAATATTTTCCATACAGATAACATTAGTTGTACATCACAATTTTCCATACAGATAATATTAGTTGTACATCACAGACCTGGACCAACCTTTGATGTGGTTTGCACTTGAGGTAAGGAAAGTCTGTTGATTTTGTGCTCAAGAGCTCAGAGGTCAAGGTCAATGTGACTGAAGCAGGAAAAAGTGTTTTTGTGCAATTGCATTAGTTCAACATCACAGACCTGGACCAAACTTTGTGGATGGCTTTTATGGTGGGTAAGGGAAAGCCTATTGATTAATTTAGTCGTAAAATTCACTACCCCTGTGAGTGAAGGGAGAAAAGTGGTTTGCACAAAACTTTCAGTTATGATGTACCTTCACCAAAGTTTGAGAAAGGAAGGCATTTAAGGTAGGAGAGGTCTATTTTGATTTTGGGGTCAAAATCAGTTTTGCAGAATAACCAAACTTTATGGATGGCTTCCACTTAGAGTAATGGCGAAACCCATAGATCCTGGATTAAATGGTTGGAGGTCAGGGTCAGTGTCAAGTCTAAAAAAATAATGGTTTCTGCACATTAAGTTTATTTCAGATTTTTTTTTTCTTGACCAAAGGTTGAGGTCATTGAGACCATTGGTCAGTCCTCTCCTAAATTGAGGACTAATAAAAATGGGATCAGTGTATAATGTATTACTCATGGTACATCTGTCTTTTGTCTAGGAAGGCAGGATTTCTATAGAAATTTGGACCAATCTGGTCTTGGTCACATGTTGCTGGTTGATGTTATTGTACAGGCAACCATGCTGTGTTCTGACTTGATGGGGTATTTTTTAACTTGATTGTCCTTTGGCCAGACACCAAGTGAGTTTTGGCATGATCTGTAATGCACTGCAAATCCATTAACAATAGCTTGTGGACTTACTGTTGTCTTTATTTATGATCAGAATTTGATAGATCTTGCATTGTAGCTGCATGTGAACAATACCTTGGACAAATTTGACAACTAGCAGAATCTACACATTTTTTTAATGGGTTGGTTTGGACAGTGATTGGCTGTCCTCTTGGATGCAGTAGAGGCTTTATTTATGAACAGGTTCTGATTAGAGGGACTTCATACCAAGCTCTGCTAGGTGAGTTATCTCATGTCAATTATTGCTTGTTTTCTTCTCATATTTTGCTTGCTCTTTTATTACAGGCAAGGTCAGCAATTCCAAATCATCTGCAGGTGTTGTGACAACTCCAGAGACAAAGCAGAAAAGACAGTGGGAATTATGGAGTGTTGAAGACAAGAACACATTTTTTGAGGGGTTAATGGAGGTTACTGTTCACTTTATTAAATAATCTCTTGGGTGAAAACTTCTTCCTGTATGGATGATCACTTGTGAAATGTTGGAACATTTCAGTTTGGAGGGAATTTACATTTTCATATAACTAATGCTCCACACAATTAAAAAATAATTAAAGATTTATAAAATTAGTTGACTATCAAGCCCCAAGTTAAGGTTTTTTTCTTAGAAATTTTACACTGTCATTTATTGTTTATAAAATAATAGTTGAATGAACATTTCAAAATTCATAAAATCCACAGAGGTTGAAGATCATAAACTCCTTGTCAAATGCATCAAAGAAAACAATTGTTGGTGAGTGAAGTATTCATTCCAGAATTGAAAACAGTTGTTCCCAGTAGTCCTTACGAAGTCAAAAAGGGGGAGGGGGAATCATTCTATAAAAAAAATTGCAGCAAATACCTTTACCTGTTTCTTGTTTATTGAAGAAATTCAAACACATTATCACAGGAACTTGCATGATGGATTTAATCATTTCAGCAATAAATATTAAATTTTACAGGACATTTCCTGCAGTTTTCTTGTCTGCAAGAAAAACTATGTCCCTGCCACTTTTGTTTCCATACAGCTCCCTTTATTATTGGATTTCAACTAATCTGGTATGCAACTTGTTAATGCTAAGATCAGTTGTCAGCTATTTACATCATCAATTTTATTAGGGAACTTGCAGCCCTGGATCATCAGACCGACCCACTTGAGCTGCACAGTAATCATAGATTTATAAAAATGGCAATCCTTATTTATTTGTTGGTAACCAGTTGCAAAAGGGATAAAAAAATCTTGTTCTTTCTCACATGGGATCTCCTGGGAGCCTGGGAGGGCATTAGCAAGTAGATCCATAGATGATCGACATTTTCAATTATTGCCCTGAATACCTGAGTGTAGGGTGTTGGTGTTGTTGAGAGTAATGGTCGAGGTTGTATGCATTACAGTAGTAATGTTCCTGATCAGACATTATTAAATATTAAATAGTTTTGATGTATCACAGTGTTATTAGCCAGAATGTCGTTGAATGAATTCAAAATAATCCCAAAGTAGTTATTTTAGTCCAGAAAGTCGGTGAGCAGTTTGTAATTCCAATGAATAATTTAAATGATTCCTCTCAAATTATATCTGAGCACAACACTTAAAAATAATAATGAATAATTGTTTACCTCATCCTACATATACTAATTTCACTTAACCAAAGACAGTGGAATGCCCAGGATGTTGGTCATTTCAAATGGAATAATTTCACAAATTCATAAACAAGATCAGGCCTTGAACTTAAATTCAAGTAAACATCTTTATAAAAACAATACAAGTAATGTAGACAAAACTCATAGCCCAGTCAGAAGCAGGTAGGTCAAAACTCTACCTTCAATCACAGACAAAGGTGAAGCACATAATATAAATTAAATATACATAACAGTTTCTTTAACAATGATACATACATGAAGACAGAAATGTATGATGTAGCACAACCACGGTATCCAAACATGGCCTGTTAAAGGGAACATGGGGCATGGGTGAGTATGACCTTAATGTGAACTTTTATACTCAGTGTTGCTAGTGTTACACATCCATTCCTATCTAACTTTGAAGACTCTTCTTATTGCAAGGTAATAATGTGATTTCATTTTTTGTGCAAGAAGGTTAACTCCAACAAAAATTTAAATAAATTATAAAATTCAGGAAAAATATAAATTTTAGTTTTTACTAATAATGTGTAAATCACATGGCATAGTATACTTAATAGTTCTGTTATTTTATCATGCATTTTAAATTAAATTTTAATCTGTTTCGTACTTTATGTTGTGAAATTCATTTTCATAAGCCATTGATAATGCATGGACAGGTATCATGAATCTTGTGATAGTGGCTGGACTCTTATGCACACATACCAGGCTGGATTCCCTAAACTGCTGCGTTATGTCGTTAGGTTAAGCCACTTTAATCTCATTGTTGAACAGAATTTAACTAAAACCACTAGGCAAAAAAAAAATTGAAAGTTGGTTTAGTTGTATATGAGGTCAAAATGGGTTTGTGGTGCGGGGGTGAAACACTGCCAAAAATGCATGATTGATCTTTAGTCAATCAACAGGAAAGGGTTTTGTCAATTTCTCATCAAAGCTTATTGATTGTGAGTCTGGAATTGATTTTAAAAGTAATGTATTTTCCAGTTAATTCTTCTCGTTTTCAGTATGGGAAGGACTTTGATGCTATACACAGTTTGTTAGTAGTGAAAGCAAAGAAGAAAGGGTCTTCTCAAACCGTCATAAAGAACAAAGAGCAAGTTCGGCACTTTTACTACAGAACCTGGCACAAGATTTCTAAGTTTATTGAACCAATCCAGATTTTACCAGGTACTGTAACTGTGAGCCATTTAAAAGCTGATTTTATTAGCAGATTATGTAATGAATTAATGTATAAAATGTGATAATATTAATACCCATACAGTGTTTTGTCTACAAATGGGTTCATGTAAGTCATTTGATTCATCAAGGCAAAAAACTCTGAGTCAGAATCCAAACCTACGAGTCTTATTCAAGCCCATAATCAGTCTTCAGTAGTTTTTAAAAAATAATTATATTGCATAAATACACAACAAAAATATTAGTTATATAATGTGACTCAAGCCAATAAGGCAATTCCTTGGCCAGAAGTGTCTGAACATTCTATATTTGTTAAATATCTTGTTGATGGTTTTATGTCATCAGAAATAATCTGAGCATATATCATGAGGCATTTATTGTTGGTTATGTCAGTGCTTTCATATGCCAGTTCTGTCACTAATGGTGAATTTTGCAGGTCTTTCACATTCTTCACTCGACTTCTTTTTGACAACGTAGCCAGCTGTATGTTTTCAACCATTGCTGCACAGAATTATGTATTATGTTTTATCTTACAAGTAACTGTTACCTCATCTTCAAATGATGAAGGCTCCACTGGTTTGATGGTATTACTGTTACCATTGGTTGGTCGTAAACACGGTCCGAGAGATGATTTTGTTTCTTTCGGATCTATTTTAATCTTGTTTACCTTGGATGCCATGTTCAGTCAAACGCTACAGTATCTTGGAACAATGCAAGGCATATAGTTGAGTGAATGGAAATTCTTGCTTTGTTGTATGACAAGGGTGTGCATAAAATAGTTTCTTGTGAGAATCACTTTAAAATCATGTGTTTATTTTCTGCCGCTTTCTAGGGTGAGGTAATTATATGGTTCTAACATCCTGTTGCAACAAATGATGTGACAGTTACAGGTCACATAAGGTCAGCTCCAGGCTCCACAGTCTTTTGTATCCCTATGTATTATGATAACATTAGCTTAAGAAACTTATGTGCGCATGGTTTCCCTGTTTGTGAGAGTTATAACCTAGCCATTAAAGTAGTTAGACCAAACCTTTGTTTTGTGTTAATTAGCAAAACATACCATTGGGGTGCGTCAGTTTATGTACCAGCGATGATTTTTGTGCACCAGATCGGAAAAGTCTGCGTATTTGACACATGACACATGGGTAGATAAAACACTGCCATTACTTAACAGAATGTATACATTTCAGCCACAGATTTGATATAAATGTACCAATAATATCCTTGCCTACTTATCAGCATACCGTTCTTTATAAAGGTTAATTTTTTCATTTGAAAAAAAATGGCAAATATTTTATGTTTATAACAAAAATGTAACAAAATATGAATATATTTGAAATGCAAGATTTTTGATAAAGTGATACTGCCTTGTACACCCACGCAAGCCAAAATTAGAAAGGAAATTGGATACATATATTTAATTTATACATGTGACAAAGCCATTGTAATTATGGATATTCAGTGACACGTTGACATCTGGTGGCAGATGGGCTGAAGATGGTGATTTACCAAGTAATTATGCAAAGAATAAATCATGTGTCCTACAGGTATTTTGTCTGTTTGACGATAGTATTGTTCTCTCAAGAAATGAATGAATGACGAACTTAATTCCTAAATGGAGAAAGAAACGTGCATTCACAGATGCAAAGTTCATGTTCAGTATGAACATGGTCAGGCATGTATTCCATTCCAACACCATACAGTAGATTGTTGTTGTTGTTTTGGGTTTAATGCCATTTCTTAGTGTAAGATAGGCTATACAGTGTGGTCAGTATAACTTGGGGATGAAGAACCTGGGAAAGTCTGGTAAACACCACTGACCCATGGGAAGCTACTGGCAAGCTTTTTCACATACCAACATTGGCTGAGCCAGCGACTCAGACCTACGTGAAGGTGGCAGTCATCAATAAAGGTGAACACTTTAGACTACTTGGCCACTCAGGGCCTCTTCAGTGGATTGGTTTTGGTGAATATTCATGTCCTTGTGTAATCTTTCTTAACTAATGGCAGTTCAAGAATATTGGTTGGCGTGAGGTTGGGGTTGGAAGGCACATATTTTATTGAAAAAATCCCCCACTGTTCTTACAGTTTTAATCTGGACTGGTCAGCATTAATCTCGCAGAATGGTCTGCATTATCCCCAATGACCCATATTAAAAAGTGTTTCAGATTACCCACAATGATTCATCTTAAAAAATAGTGTAGATTACCCACAAGGATTCATGTTAAAGAATAGTCGAGATTAACCTCAATGATCCATATTATAAATAGTCTAGATTACCCACATCAACCCATATTACAGATAGTCTGGATTACCCTCATTGATCCATATTAAAAATAGTCTAGATTACCTCAGATGATCCATTTTAAAACAGTGCCTTCAGCCCTTTCAGCTCCTCACCTTAACTGTATTTCTGGTACAGACCTAACACAGTGATGTATTCAATTAGCTTGGACTGTTATTATAATGCTGATTGTAACTGATATTTTCAGATAATGGATTGAAAAAGGATGCAATAGAGTTGTATGGGCTTATCAACTATGGTGCCATGAGGAGAAAGATTCATGGAGGTAGGCTTGAATATATGTTGTGCAGAAGGGTAAGACTAGTGTTCTGTGGAGTAATTTAATTGCAGCATCCATGAAAATTGGTACCTCATGCAAAATAATGGATTTGCAATAAGTGATCCTCGACATTTCTTCTCTCAAACTTGGTTAAACTTCATTGTTGCAAATATCCTTGTGTATAATTCTGAAAGTAGCAAACAAAAATCTGCATCTGTTCTTGTATACCATATGGACTCGCTTGTAGTAGAGTTAAACTGCAAACAACGCAGACCTTGATCTGCTGTTAGATAATGTGATGGGAAATCAGTTTCTGATTGCTTCTAACAAACTACATAGACTCAGATCTGCCTGTGCATTGTGATGGCAGATCTTTGTACAATTTGCATTTGGACTTATTGGTATGACTCTATGGCCTTAATTTAGGCAACAGACAAGAGTGAAAATCATCAATTTTGTAAAATTCAACAAATAATCTATTTCCCTTGAATACAAAGTGAAAATTTAAAAAGAACTTACAGTATTGTGAATTAAATCCCAAATAGTCCTAAAAGTTCTATCACAAGTCCAATGTATGTAGTTCCAGTTGAATTCCAGTGTTATTCCAAATAAATTCCAATATTGAATGTGTTGATGTTAGATGTGTGAACGGGTACCTGGATACTTGGGTGCCCACCTGTCGATAATTACCTGGATAATAAAAAGAAGCCACCGGGTATCTGTTTACTATATGCAAGTTTTCTACCAGTGCATGTGACCTTTTAAGCCCTTGGCTTGTAAAAGCACTTGCATTGTTTTCAAGTTGACAATCCTTTTGAATATAATACATGTACTTCAGTGCCAAGTACAGTTTTGCCTCTTCCAATAAATGTGTGGCCTTAATTTCTTAACTTGTTTTTCCCATGTGACAACCTTTGAGCTGTGAGTGATACTGCTCAGTGGCAATAAACAGGGCGGTTATTTGATCTTGCTGCACAATTGACACGTATTCAGTTGCCACCTGTAATAGATTTCACAAACTGTATGATCAAAGTCCTAGCTCATTCTCTACATAAGCACCACATATGATAGTGAGGTCAAGGAAACAGTCAGACGAGTTCTTTTATTTGCACTTTGACCACCAAAGAAATACACTTTTGCTTGTTTTTCATGGCAGTGTAAGCCTACAACAAAGCATTTCAGGTTTGTACACATTTAATACAATTTCCCTTTGATTGGGTATGCAGATGTTCCCTAAAATTTTCACAGCTGAAGTTGATATGCCTGTAGTCTTAAATGTGTCAGTGGCCTGGACTGTGGCAATATGCTGACAGCCTTTGATGTATCACAATAATATAATCCAAAATGTCCTTGTCAGAATTCACTATAATTCCACATTAATGCTTTGGTCTAAGAATATTATTGAGCACTTTGTAGTTCCAGTGAATAATAATTTGAATACACTATTCCAACCAAAATAAAAATTGAACACAACAATAAGACTGATTATGGCAAGAATGAATAATACCATGGTAAACAAGATGATATACCCCTCTACTTGACCTAGGTTGCAAGTACCATTTTCTGAAATTCTCTGTCAGCTAATAGGATAATCAAGGCTGTATCTTTAATGCAGATTGAAGTAAATGTGTTTAAAATTAATAATGATAAGTGTCTCTGGTCAGGTATGCTGTTACTTGATTTTGGACAAGGTCATGTACAAAATAAAGATATACATAACATATAATCATTAAGAAAAGCCAGCAGGCAATACAGATTAAATATACATTATAAGCGAGTACATAGGGTAATAAGAAAGTACGCAGGGCCTGTGCTGGATTTAAATTTTGTTGCAGAGTGACTTCTCTTGCTTGCCAGAGCAGAGCATAGTGATGGAACAACTCGACAAGGTGAGTAGAGAAGATAGAATTTTTAAAAAAATTATAGGGTAAATTCATCTTTCAAACTTGTTTTCACTGCAATGATTGTAATTTAATTCAAACCTGTTGTACCAATTTTCAGAGGTTTGCTAATCAAACATTCAAGGTGTGGATCAAAATTAATTATTACAGGATTGCACTATGTTGGCTTTTTCCATTTGTTTGAAGATAATCTAATTTTACTCCTTCCCTTTTTGGTGACTTCATACCAGGATTGTTGGTGACTGGATTTTTAATATATTTATTTATATTTTTTTTACAGGTTTTGATAGAGTTTAGATTCATTACTTTTTATTTTTGCCAACATTGTTTGTACATTTCTTTGTGTGTTCATTTGTTACCCTCCCAATATTTTGTTCCCCCCACAATATCTTGAACCCAATTTAACCTGCTCTCATGAAATTGGTATGTCAGTGCATCTCAAGAAGATTTACATAGCCATACCAAAACCTGGTTACTGGCATACTTACTGACCTAGTTTGCACATGAGTGATATTTTGTATTTTGAGCTGTTCATTACACTTCCAAAATCTTGGACTCTATTTCACCTACACTCATGAAGATTGGTATGTAGATAATGTGTACAAAATTTGCATGTTTGAGTGATTTGTATCTTCAGCTGTTTGTTTTTATTTTTGTTGCAATCTCTAAATCTTCCACCCTATTTCACCTTCACTTACAAAAATTGGTATGTATATGCATCTTGACAACAGTAACACCACCATATAAAAACTAGGTCACTGAGATGTCAACTACATGTTTCAGTGATTTCTTTGTTAAGTGTCTAATATCATGGACTCTGTTTCATCAACACATGAAAAGTGGTATGTATTGTTGGATGCAAGTAACTCAGCCATATAAAAGCTAGGTTTATGTGACCTAATTTGCATACACAAGTGACTTTTTTACTTTAAGCTGTTCAGTCATTGCATCCTCAATATCTTGGACCCAATTTCACTTGTACATGAAAATTAGTAGGTAACATTTTGACAGAAGTAAGATTCCAAGAGCAGGTAATTTGATTTTTCATGCTCGAATGACTTGTGTATATTCATCTGTTCATTTGTTATACCCTAAAATATCATGAATTCTACTTCACCAGTACTCTTAAATATGGTATGTAGATACATCTGGACAAAGGTAACTCAATCATAGCAAAACTAGGCCAGTTTGACCTACTGTTGCATGCTTGAGTGACTTTTGAATTTTGAGGAAGTTTTAGCTATACTGTATGAGAAGAAAGGTGAAATTTTCAAGATGGACATTATGACTGCAATATCTGAGGTCAGATCAGCACTATTCTCATTTAGGACCAACTAGACATTTCTTTTCGTGAAAACCCCAAGTCGATACAACCATATTTTGAGGAAGAGTAGTGTTAACAAGATTTTCACAATGGCTACTGTGTCAACACCATTTTCATTCAGGACCAACAGGACATTAGGATGATTGAATGTGTGTCAGATTTCATGTTAGTCTGCTAAGAAATTCATAAAGATGAGTAATAACAAACTTGTGCCAACAGATAGACAGATAGACAGATGGACAGACAATGGGTCATCCTATAAGTTCCGTCTACGGGCAGTGAAGCTAAAAATTGCTTAAAATTAAAAAAAGGAAACTTTCATGTTTGAAAGATCATGATTATGGTATATCTAATGAGAAAACAGTTTCTGCACATTCAGTTTACATCAAGACTGCATACATTGAACAAAGGTCAAGGTTGTTGAGACTTGTCAGTAATCTCCATACATGCCAACCATTATGCTTTTGCCGTAATCATTACGCTTTTTTCACTAAATTACGCCTTACGCATTAACATATATGGATTATGCGATTTTGGTGTATATCCCCCTTCCAAAACAAATATATAATTTGTTTTCTCGTTTTTATTAACATCCCATTAATCCCACAGACTGTATTCTAGAAAAGACGGCTCCTACATAACTACGATATAAGAGTACGCTTGTCCATAGACTTGCATGCACTTTCCTAACAGTATTATGTTCTATTTATAGTGGCTGTCCTATTTCCAAGAAACATGCTGGTTTCTTCTTTCAGATTTTTGACCTCAGATTCTATTTATAGCAGCTGTATGGCTTTGTGAGGAGAGAACAGACTGGTTTTCTAATTTTTAATCTTTACTCGCAGATTCTTTGTTTTAATTTGTATTTGGTACAGAACCAGTCTGTAGGATATTTGGCGCCAATGACAATCAGATTTATTCAAGTCGATGTGTGTGCTAGAGCAAAAATGTTTCCAGATAATTTCACAGATTAAATAAAGATGAAAAAACTGATTCAGAGATGAAACATAACACAGTGTTCCATTCTAGGGCAGGTTCATGCCCATTGCAGGCTGTGTGGAAAGGATTTTAATATTATTCATGGTGGTAAATTTGATGTGGAGCAACACTTGAAAACTAAAGGTAACTTCTTTTTTGCAACAAAACTCAATTGTGGACACGAATGTTATAAATGCAGAGGTGTTATTTACCGAGTTCTTAATAGAACACGCCCCTGGTGGTAGAAGACTATGTTGGTCCTTTGATCAAACGGATGTTTTCTGATTCCAAAAATTGCAGAATGCATGCAGCAAAATCATTTAATATTGTTTGGTGTTTAGCTGAAGATGCTTCACTCAAAATTGCAGAAGCCATGAAAATTGGGTCGTTTAGTATTGCCACAGATGGGAGTAATAATTATGATGACAAAAAGTTGTACTCAGTCTGTGTAAGAGACTTTGACAACGAAAACAGCAAAGTCAGAGTGCTCTTATTTCATTACCAGAATTAACAGTAAATTCCACTGTAGAAAACATTTTTGATTTGCGTGGTAATGCTCTGAATTAACATGATAGAAATTGGCAAAACTGTATGGGGTTTTCAGCTGATAATGCATCAGTGATAACTGGAAAACTGTATGGGGTTTTCAGCTGATAATGCGTCAGTGATAACTGGAATTCATGAAGGAGCTGCATTCAATATTTTGACAAATGTCTCAGTGTACATCATAGGTTGTTTGTCATTTTGATGCACCTTGCTGCACGAAAGGTTGCCAATAAATTAGAAGGAGAATGACTGAAGTATAAAGTTGGTATTCTACCTGACAATGTACTTCATGCGGACAGAATTGATTTTTTTTTCATCTTATTTCCCAGCTAAACGACCCAATAACTGGAAGATATAAATTTCCTCTTCTTTGTCAGGTTATGAAAGGAATATTGGTTCTTTACCATTCTAATGCTGGCAGTGAGAGATTGTTCTGTATTGTTAGCAACAATAAAACTGAATTCAGATACAGGCTCAGTAATCTAGTACTTAGTGGTCTACTGGTGTGCAGAACATTCATAATCTCAGCTGGTACAAAGTGAGTATGTTGCTTTTTAAATCTTAAAGTGCTACATATATGCAGCCTTGAAGCAGTAATTGATGTTAAAAGACAGTAGGGGTAAAAAAAAAATCATTTTGTACATATGCTTATTGAATTTGTATCATGTTATATGTGGATTACTCTTTTTCTTCTTGGATTACTCTTTTTGTCCACTTGGATTACACTTTTTCCTCACCAGGGGTTGGCATGTATGAATCTCCAGATTCAACCATGCCCATGCCTACAAGTTCCTTCATAGAGATCTATGAAGCACTGGACTGGCTTCGAATGTACTGTTAATGGTACTCGAGTAATGGTTGTAGCACTATAAATTGCAATAAATGAAACATTTGATTAAAGTTGCTCTCTTGTAAAACACCCATTTTGGTATTAATTATAGGGTATTCAGTTATTTATAACTGAAAATGCTCATTTACAGGTGTTTCCAAGATTAGAATATACATATGTTGTCCGTCTCTCTTGTACATAGGGGCTGAGTTTTGTGAATTGACAATCAGGATCAACCAAAAGTGTCAGTTAAATGTATCATCTCTTTCTCAAAAAACTTCGAATTTTCAGTGTCTGAAGATTTAAAAGTTAATGGCCAATACATTAGTCAATTATTGGTGATAATGCTCTGCCCACCCTTATATTCAGCTTGAAATGTTTATAGGTTGGAAATTGTAAACACATATTGTTTAGGGAAGAAAGTTAATTATCTTGGAAATGGAGTGTCTGAAAGAATCGAATGTTTTGGTTATGCAAGGTATTTTTGTGCATAATACCGTTTATGTTGATCGAAAAAGACACAAATGCCTTGCAGCATTTTGAATGGTGGCAAACTAGCAAAATGTTAGTAACTATACCAGCATATCGTGTAAATAGATGTACTTGCAGGCGCATCTGTTAAATTTGTACATGAGCAGTTTTATACCCAGCTAGAGTAATATATTGTAGGATTCCTGCAATTTGATTATACCCTTTTTACCTAGACAATTTTGTTTTAAATGTAAAGAATGTAAATTTGATTCAGTAGTTTTAAGAGGATTCCAATAATTTTTCAGGTATGCAAGACAAGAACTGGCAGAAACTTAACAGTCTTGTATATACAGGGTAAGTCAAATATACATAGCATGTGCATGCAAATTATACGGACGTATTCAATTTCAGTACATTAAAGGTCACCAGCCATAGTCCAACATTTTTCTTTTTACATCAGATTTGCATTACGTGATTAATAGTAGTTACTCACACAAAAAGAATAAAAATATTATCAAGTGTAAAGAAGAAATAATAATTACTCGAAATAGAAGTATACAACTCTGTTACTTCCCCATAGCTACGATTTCCCACCTATAGAGGACGCCAACCAAAAATGAGGTGTATTTATCCCCACAAGATGAATTACATGCTTCTTCTTGTCGAAAAATAAAACACTATAAACTAAGGATAGGGAACATTTAGGTGAAATTTTTGAAAACTAATTTACTTTTAAGCCTTATATCGATGTGCGTGCACGATGCACTAGATTGTGTTGCTTTCAAAACTGTTCCATTGTTTCAATTTATTTTCAAAATTCCCATTAATACAGGTAAAAAGGAGTCAATGTTGGCTTCCTATGTTGGCTGACTTTGAAAAAAAAAAAAAAAAAAAAAAGAAAGAAATCAGCATACTTCAAAGAATCCAAAGGAATCAAAGTTGGCTTCCTTATGTTGGCTGACTTCATAAAAAAAATCAGCACACTTAAAAGAATCCAAAGTAAGTTTCTGGGGTTGGCTTGCTTTGTAATAAAATAACCTTTGTATTTGATATCCTGTCAGTAATTTAAACAAGGAGTGTATTGCTCGCAGCCAGTTGTGTTTATTCATCACCCTGGCTTCTGTTTGTTTGCGATATATAATCATAATTGATGTTTGCAGGGTAAACAGTATACACAGCAATAACTTGCTTTAATAATACTTTTGTAACCCATGCTAGCGAAAAGATTATCATGTGCACTCCCAGTGAATGTATTTTAAAATAATGATTTTTATTTGTGAGATACTACTGTATAGTTAACCTGGATTCAATACAATATTGGTCACTTTGTACCTTATAATTTATCATGCATGAATGGCAGGTTCCTTCAAGCAATCGGGTGATATTTTCGTCTCGTTTGTGATTTTGTTATCTGACATAAACGATACACACGACAATAAGGATGCATATGCCAGCCGGCATCCGCTACATATAAGGAGTTTGAGGATATATTTTTTCTTTTATAAATTTCACATGATGAAAAAAGAAAGAATAAATGATAACAGTGCAAGGTTAGTTTCTTTATTTTCACATAAGTGTTTGTTAATCTATTTTATTGTACCAGGCAAGGGGGGGGGCGGCACATATTCAGTTATTTCGTTTCTTATTTGTATGGAATAATGGAGCAGATATGATTGATGATATTGATTAATAATGACAAGTTGTTTACGCGCACACACACTAAGACATCAGCTTGAAAATAAAAACAATAAAATTAACTCGGTAAGAGCTTCTTATTGCAACAACTAAACACTGACAAAATGATCAGCATTATTCTTTCTCTCTCTCTCTCTCTCTCTCTCTCTCTCTCGTGTAATCAAGTGTGTATCATATGCAGCAGTGTTACAACCTGAAGCCTAAAATTAAATATAATATCTCATGTATGCAACTCTTAGAAAAAAGTATATGTATTCTGTAGAATATTATCTGTTAAGTATTATTGTTTAATGAATCAATATTGATAATTTGACTGAAAGAATTAAGTTGAGAATGTCGTTATGCAGATGCATATATTTTTTAGCATAAAAATAAATGTATATAAATATTTTAATTAGAATGAGCAAGAGAAGTCAGTTTGTGTTTTGTCATTTATATGTACATTACGAAGTATGATTATTTTCTTTTAAAGAATATCAAGATAATTTAGTTTGTTTAAATTTGTTCAATTTTTTCCTAAAACCTATTCTATTTTACAACCTATAAAAATTGTCAAAAACATTTTGTCCTACATAAATTACATATATATATATATATATATATATATATATATCTTGCATAGTATCTACTTGTTCTTTCAAGAAAAAGAACTTGTTCAAACTATTGTTAAGTTGGGCCGTATTGTCTTTAAAGTTGGGACGAATTGTCTTAATTTCAGCCCTATTTGGACCAAATTGTCTTGGGTTGAACTGTCTTTGGGCCGAATAGACTATAAACCGGCATAAATGGTACAACTTTCCCATCCCTCACCCTATTCGATCCCACAGCTTCAACCCCCTTTTTTTCTGGTAAACGGTCTTTCCGAAAAAGAAAGAACCTTTTGTCCAATCATCACTCTTTTGATTACATCTGTATGAAACATGGTGCACCATATTTGCTGTACAAAAGAATGATCGTAAGATGTATCACATAGACATTTACATGGGGAAGTTAAACACTTGAATGGCTAGGTTGAATAGAAGGGATATATGTACGTCATATCCGTTTTTGGCATGCTGAAACTACCGATTGTTTACGGAGACTGCCGAATAATTTTTTCATTTAAAAAGAGCAGATTTTTAAGTCTAATTAAACATTTTTATGGTGTGCATACATAACAAATGCGTCTTTATTATAACTGTAATAATATCATACGTTTGTACAGTATAGGTGGCCAGTGACCATTAAGATATAAACAAGATATATTTTCTTGTTTTGATGTACAGACTTAGAAATTGGTGATATTATCAATAAAACTAAAAATTAATGCAGATTTAATGAAGAATGAATGCAAACAATGCTGAATGAATTTGGTTTAAAGGATGAATGTGTTGATAAGAAAATGTCACAAATGCTGAATGTTGAATGATACAATAAAAGTGGATTGAAATGCAAATGCATAACATTAATGGACTTTAACATTTATTATTTTCAGTCAAAAGTCCTTTTGCAATATAATCCAGGAATCAAATTGTTTGATTTGACACATCTGAACAACATTTCGTCACCCCTTACAAGCCCTGACATTGACATTAAAGGTGGAGAAAACAACCATCATTGACCAGTGGTTGTATCTGTTAAACCTTGTTTGAATGTATAAAAAAATGAATGAAAGTGCTGACAATGACTTTAAGCTATTTTGCATTTATTCTATTTGTGTAATGTTTTAGTTTTTGTAAGATAAGATACAGAATCAGTAGTTCTGTCCCATTAACACTCTCAAAGCAGAAATCCCTATGCTCAGTAAGTGCATTTCTAGTCTGTTGCGAACAAATGACAAAAATGAAAGGAAACAATGAATGGGAGCAATAAACACAAAATCATAATGCGTTTTTTGAGACTGAATGAAAAATAAGTTGATAGCCAAAATGCGATTGTGTGTGAAATATAAGCAAAATTCTAATGTATTTTAAATGCAAATGATGCATGAATAAACATATATTTGGTCAAATTACCTGTTCAGGGTCTGTAGTTGAAGTTAACAGTGTTTACTCTACTGGTCATATACCAGCACAATTAATGCAAACTGAAAATTCAGGCATCTACGTCTTTATTTATTGAATCTAAAATTATTTGTTTGTTAAATTGTCATCAATACAAATAAAGTACATATTTCCAGTTACCATGATTTATGATTTTCAGAAATCTGCTTAAAAATATAAATATTTCCACTTAACAATGATTTATGATTTTCAGAAACCTGCTTAGAATATTTATTATCTTCAATATTTTATAACAGAAATTTTAACCTTTGCAGGGAAATGTTGTGCTTGAAGTAGCCTTATTTTGATTTTTAATCTCCATTGGTCAAGCAGTAAAGGGGGGCAGCATCCTTCTCACCTCATCACAGGAAGAAACAAACAACAAATACACAGTCCTCAGGTTTTTTAAAAATATTATTGTGGCTGGCATACTTCCTGGACCTAGAATGTTTGCTTCCCTGCAGTGCAACAGGTGCTGCAATAGCAGCCGACAAATTTTCTATGCTTGATTTTGCCCTATTGGGGCTCCAAGTAGGTATAATGTGTTGGTCACAGAATGGCTACCAACTGAAAAATAAAGTCGCCATTTTCAAAAGTTTTTTTGGCAGTTATGAAAAAGCTGGTTGACAAGAACAAAAGAATAAATTGATTAAAATGCTTATAAAGTCTCATTTATTGTGTTTTATTCTATTTCCTACTGCCACCTTTCAAAACCAAATGATTGTAAAGAAACTTGCTGCTTGAACACCATATTTAATAAGTAGTGTTTAAAAAAAGCTTTACTTTATTAGATGAAAACCCTGTAAAGTGTTTTGGGTACCACTGAATGGAATACTGCACACTTGTTTGTTGACTGAAAATGAGGTTGGCATGTCTCGTCATTTTGTTTGACCAATGAGGGCAGTATTCCATTCAGTGTGTTGTACTTAATTAAGCGGGCATGATCATGGCCATGTTAAGGGGTAGCTTGGGAAAACTGTCTGGCATTCCTTAAAGTTATGAAAGTAAGCCAAACTTTATTTTGGATAGACATGCAAAGTTGAATAACTGACCTAAACATCTGTACCAAAATTTATTACACTACACGAAATGTTAACTAGAATTATTTGCATTGATTCTTCAGTAGGTTGTTTGAGAAGTGTTCTCCCTTGTAGTATTTTATGGTACATGTATGACTGTTCTGCAAAATTGACTCACCAATTAGAACATTTGGTCAAAATCCAGAGTAATTTATTTGCAGATTGGAGCTCTGCCTATTGTTAATTCCATACCTAACAAACTTGTCTTGAACATTAGGTGAAACTAGTTGATATTTGGTTGTTTCTGAGGTTGAGAAATGATGAGCCTTTGATTGACTACGATCAAGCTTAGACTCTTGCTTTGTGTTTTGATGGTGAATTTTGTTGTTTGACACAAACAATCACTGTCAAATGATTGCTTGCATCGTTGTGATTTTATGACTCTTCAGACTTTTCGGGCATTAAACAGCATATTCAGTGATACAACCAGCTTTGAAATATTAAAGGTCCAACATGCTAGTGCTGGTACTATATGACGGAAGACAGGATGATGAACTGTCAGTTATAGTGCACTCTAATGAATTTTGGGGGACGCAAATTGAGCCAGTGCCTGATCAGAACTTGAATTATAAGCATACATCTTCAAGATTTTGGTATCCACATTTATCATAATGAGGTGTTCTGGTGTGTGATTGAAGTAGCTTTTCACAGTTCTTTGGGCCATATTTCCGAACAGATTCTGCTCAGACTTGCCATATAAGTTTACATCATCAAGATCTTGGATGAGGTTTATTGACATCTGGGCAATTTTATTAACGAGTTCTATCAAGCTTGCTTGGTTCTTTCATTTAAATTCCATTTTCTAATGCAACATATGCCATTTTAAAATGGTTGTTTACTTGTTTGTTGTCACCTGATTGATTGTATCATTTGCAAAAGATATTTCATTGTTGATTGACATGCAATCCCAAGT
Organism: Megalonaias nervosa; assembly: GCA_016617855.1. NCBI lineage: Eukaryota > Metazoa > Mollusca > Bivalvia > Unionida > Unionidae > Megalonaias > Megalonaias nervosa. The sequence continues at coordinate 45,307 of JAECUM010014174.1, read as the reverse complement.
CATTTGTTTGAAAAAGAATCATCATGTAATTAACACAGTGGAGAAAATGATAGCCTTGATTAAAGATGTTTCTCTACTTGTTTCAGTGTGTTAAGTTTGATTTTCATGAAACTTTTTTTAATTTTTAATTTTTATTCACTTATTTTTGCTTTCCAGATACACAACAGTAAAAGTGCAAGGAAAGAACTTAAGGTACCATCACATAATCATTGTGCATTTCCTTCAATTGTACAGCTGTATTTCTTTAATTGTTTAGAAAGTATTATTCCATAACTGAGATTAATCTCTTGTACTTATCTTTTCATGCAAGTTCTATTTTTAATATTTTTAATATAGCGCTTGTTGGTAAAAATTTTTATAGAAGACTCTTCATATTAGTAATCAAGAAACTTGCTGTGATTTTCATTAATCTGAATGTGATTGCCTTTATAGAAGACCAAAATTTTCACTTTGTTACATTTAAACAGAAGTTCCAAATACCATTAGTATGATACTAATGACCAAGTCCTTTAAAAAGACTCAGCTGATTAGGTGCTACATGGTCATGTTATAACACAGAAAAATTACAATACAGATGAGATGAATAATTAATTAATTAAATGAAGAAAAAAGTTCTGTTTGTCTGATAGCCTTTAGTTTTGTTTCAGTTGGGGAAGATGCTAAAAATTATGACCATCCCATGAAACATTTTGAATACTGATACTGCAGGGAATTGGCTATTATTTTTTGTTTACTTTTTTTTTTTTTTATCACAAACACATTTCATTATCATAATTTATTATGAATATGGGCACTACTTTGCAAATCCATCCCTCCCACACTAAGAAAGACATTTGTCATGTCTTTTGGCTTATTTAGCAACAGAAGTGTGAAAAAGACATTTGCTTGAACAAGAATGGTCTTCCATTGGTAGAAAAAGTGGTGCCAAATCCAGTCATTTCATCAGTACTACTTTAACTAGGAACAGAAAGAATACTTTTTCTTCAAGTCTTATTAAAACAAAATTGTTTTGTGCGTTGTTATCAGTTCAGCAATTCTTTGGAGTTTTCTAACCAGGGAAGTATATTCAATTATATTTATATCTTACTCAGTCCTCATTTCCAATGAATATTTGACACTTCATCATATGATAAGCATGTTGGCACTATTTAAATTGTCAGGGGGCCCCGAGTGGCCGAGTGGTCTAAAGCGCTCTCCGTTACGGATCACTGCCATCTCACCTCTGCCTGCGTGGGTTCGAGTCTCGAATTCGGCGAACGTAGATATGTGAGAAAGCTTGCCAGTAGCTTCTCGTGGGTCGGTGGTTCTTTCCGGGTATTTCCCGGTTTCTTCCTCCACCATTAATACTGGCCGCCATGTATAGCCTATCGTGTGCTGAAAAATGGCGTTAAGCCCTACAACAACAACAACAACAACAACAATAAATTGTCAGTCCAGGGTCAATAGTACTTTCAGCATTGTGCTCAACCTTGTTTTTTAATTCTGACAAGTAATTGTTCTGTTACATGTGGTAAGGACATTCATGTATTTTCTGTAGGCATTTTTTCATAATAGAGTTCACTTTGCAGTTAAGTTCTCTGTAACTCTTTACTGATTTCACTTTGGTATACTATTGTTTTACTGTTATTATTTTGAGGTGTCAGCAGTTGGTCAGATTAAGTGCGCTGGACAAATGGTTCAGGCTGGTTGAACAGTCACTCCACTGATATAAATGTTACAGGGTATATCAGGCCATTTATGTGATGTGTGTGCTCAAGCTGGTCTAAGAATGTATGGAGGACTGTCCGCCAAAGAACTAAATTGGGGAAATGAGAGTGCTTAGAATTGAACAATCATAGATGCAGAGCCACCAGTATTGCAGCTCGTGCTACCTCAGTTGACAGCTTCCTTGCAGTTGAATCCCTGTAAGCAAAAACCTAGCCCATTCAGAATAAAGATTTAGCAATCCAGGCCATCATGAGGGTTGCACACAGGGCCAGCCTTGCCACTGCCCTCATTACTTCAGACAGAATCAATTGTCATGATTTTACATTTAGGGCCAGGACTTGACTTGGTATGAAGGCCCTTCTGGACAAGTTGTAGACATGTTGGCAATGCATGCACACCCTGATATTGGATACAGTGATCTTTCCAAAGGTAGTACTGGAAGTCAGCACAAGATGCTAACTGACTACAGACCACACCAGTTCCAAAACAGCCTTGACTTGCATCTTTGAGTTCAGGAACCAAGTTCAGTGATCTGTTTTCGCCATACACCCAGTCCAGCATCTGAGACAAGCCTGTTTCAGTCTTGGCTCTTAAAGCTTCCACGAGTTCTGCCCCTTTTGAACCACTATACATAGCCTTCTTGACTCCATCTCATACAAAACCTGCTCCTTAGTTTTTCTGTATAGAGCAGGCAGGATCAGTGACATTCATGCCTTGTTGCTTGATCGGAACTCTCTGTAATTATCCCATGATGGGTTGGTTTCACTCATGATTGTCTCAACTTTTATTGCAAAGGACAGGCTCTTGCTCCTATGGGAGTTAGTTTTTGTCTCAAAACTTTCTTTAACTTTGCCCCAATGGCATCTACAGAATTGCATAAGGGGTCTTTTTTTGTACCTAAAGCAAACTGAACCAATTGGAAGAGGATGATATCGCTTATTCTTACCATACAAAGAAGGAATCAGCACAGGAACTGACATCCTGGATACATTGAGTTATCAGATGATATGCATATTAGCTTATAAGGTTAGGTCAGTCACTACTAGCATAGTATTTGAGCTCATCTAAGCCATGGAATAGCGGTCAGAGATGACAGTCTCTACGTTTTCCTCAGAGACCTTTCATCTCAAAGGGTTCAGTCTGACCAACATCAGTAGCACAATATTCTTCAGCAGCTTCACATTTTTGTATTCAATTCAATGGAGTGAAAATGTTTTCTCCAAACTGCATCCATGCATTAGCATATGCTAACCCTAGCTGTATCTTACAACTCCAAAGCTGCTTCACATAGACTGGATACAGGGCCAGCTATGGAGTAAGTGAATGTAACTATCTCCTCTTCACATAGACTGGATGCAGGGTCAGCACTGGGGTAAGGGAATGTAACTCTTTCCTTCTCATACCTGTTCTTTTAATTTTTTTGATCGGGTAATATATTTGAAGAAAGAGTAAAGTTTTGGAGCAAGTTATGTTTCTTTGATCATACTTTCCTGATTGTAATAAAGACAGTCCCTCCCAAGCCCTCTGTGCAGTCACGTCCATGGAACAGAATGCACTTCCACTCCAGTAGTAGTAGGATTTGGTACCAGTCCTTTAGTCCAAAGAAAGACCAGTCTTGTCTGACTTCCATCTTGGCAAGTTGATGACTTTTTAGCACTCCTGTTGCTGAAACAAGCCAAAAAACATGGCAAATATCTTTTTTCAATTTGTAAGATAGTGGATGAAATCCAAACATATTATGTTCATGCAAATAATGCCAAGAAATATATTTTACTGTGAAATATGGTTTCATCATTTTAGAATCAGGACCCCAGTGTGCCAGGCACTCAAAAGACTGCATAATTTGGAAGGTAATTTTGACAATTTAAGCATTGTTTCAAGGGAAGTCATTTTATTACCCAGAAAAAACATAACAGAAAGTTGTGTGTGTGTGTGTGTGTGTGTGTGTGTGTGTGTGTGTGTGTGTGTGTGTGTGTGTGTGTGTGTGTGTGTGTTTTCAACAGCCCTCTGAAGGAATGGATGAATACCCAAACTGTATGCATCTACCACTGGCTGTCAGTTAATTGTTGCTTATTTATGTTAGTAGATAATCTCATGGAGACTATTACATAATCACATCTGTTACCTTTAGCTTGTGAAACTGAGGTGATGTGCTACCCCAATGCTTAGATACTTGGACAGTTTTAAATATGTTGTAATCAGCTGAAAATATTCTTTGAATAATTTCTCAGAATAAATTGATAAACTTTTCACAAGAAAGTATCAGTATTATAGAATATCTATGATTGCAAGTGGACCTAGTAATCTTGGTTCTGGTAGTTTATCAGTTTAATGAACATTGGTGAAATAATGTAGAATGATGTAGGAAAAAATGATTAAAGGGAAATCCAGTCTTCAGACTTCTTATCGATATCTTTATTCTCATTTAATATTAAGCCACTGTATTAACTAATATTTTGTCTCAGAAACAAAATTAATGTAAATGATTTTATGAATTCAGTATTAATGAATTCTACTGTATATCTGGTCTTTATATGCTGGTAAGTGTGTATGGATTCATGCATAATAGGATTTATAAAACTACCTTTATACATGTGTGGTCTTTATATTCATGTGGTTGCCATAGCAGGCTTAGCTATATTAATGATGGGACCTATGATGATCATGGTTGAAAGGCAAAGAACATGAATTTTATCAGGAATACTTGTTACATCTCTTCCCCCCACCCCATAAAGTGAGAGGCGTATATAGAGCTATCTTTGTCTGTCAGACTGTCTTGCAGTTCAGTTTTGCTGGGCATTTGTGTTCATGAATACGTTTCATGGTTTCATTTCCAGTTCATTCTTCCATTGTATATTTTATACTAATGAAAAAGATGATGAATAAAAAATGAATAGCCCTCTTATAGCTGTGAGAATAACAAAAGAGGGCAAGGAGTATTCAAATTGATGTGGGGAATATATCAGTAAACACTGTTCTCAATAAGATCCTTTTCCTAATGATAATAAGGTATACCTGAAGTAGAAAGGCATTGAAATATGTAAAGTACATGACAGAAGCAACTGTTTAGTGCATAAGCAATTGATTTTGCTTTTTCTGGTTAGATGAAGTGAAGACATGATTATTATGCATCATAGGGGTCCTCATAGGTGTAGAATATTTTGAAATAATAGAGAATTCCTAATCTCGGCAATTTAACTATCAACATTTTATTTCCAACTGATCAAATTTTTCCTGAAATGATGGACCACAGCCCTGTTCCCAGTCAACCCAGAAAAATCCTTGAAAGATGTAATTGTTTGCTTTGACATTTTTTGTAAAATCATGAATGAGAGTAAATATATATGTACAAGATATATTATAATTCCCTTTATTTTTTAGAGCCCATATATGTACACGATATAATGTAATTCCCTTTATTATTTAGAGCCCATATTTGTACAAGATATAATGTAATTCCCTTTATTTTTTAGAGCCCAAGAAGGACCAGACAGCTAAAGTGCCAGACTCAGTCCAAATTGAGCTTCTTCCTAAGACTAACATGGCCTGGGCACAGGTTCAGGACTTGGCTCAGAACCCACGACTACGCATTGTCCTCAAAACCAAGAGGAGGCTAGGATCTGTGATATCTTATTTAGAAAAGAAATGGCAACCTCATAGATTAAAACTTGTATCCTTGTGTGCTTTTTTATTCCCCGCCATGACAGTGTTACCTTTGCCTTTACATCAGTCTGTCATGCCTTTAAATTTCATATTTAGGTCATTTCAGGCACTGTTGTTGCATCTGTATTCGATGAATACATTTCTAGTGTATCTTTTGTTGTATAGACGTTGGTAGATAACTTTTATTTGTGTCTTTATTACCGACATTTTGCAGCCTGTTTTTCTAATACTTCAAGGATGCATAAACTGTACAAGACATCAATGCGTCATGGTTGCTGTGAACAACATGTTAGTTGTAACATTCCTGAGACATCTGTTTTCTTCAGCTTGTAAGTCTGGACATTAAAGTTGCAGCTCAACCTGATAGCTCCCCTGTGACCCCTGCAATTGTGGTTCAGTGATCTCATCTTGTTGGTCCATAATTTCATTGTATTACTGCATAAGAAGGGATCTGTTGTCATAGCACAGGGGCTTTTGTGGACAGATTCTCCACCATCATGCTTGGGTCATATCAAATTATTTATCAGATGACAAATTTTCAAGCAAGGTTGCAAATGCATTGTTCTGGCTAGTTGGCAGTCAGTTTGCAAGGTTTACAATGCCAAGTGGAAAATTATCTGACTTGGGTACATTAGGACATGCTTTGATCATATATCTGCCTCACCTTTAACTGCAGTTGCAGAGTTTCGTTTTTACTTCTTTTATTTTCAATGAACAGGCAGAGCTGAGATGTCAGTAATTAATAAAGAAGAGTGCCTTAGACAACTCTGCTGCTCTGGAAACCCCCTCCCCCAAACCGCATTGGAAAAAGTGCCATGAAGGCATACATGAAAGTAAAAAGCATAAGATAATCATATGATTTGCTGAGTCTGATACAAAAAAGTGAAACTTAAAGAAATTCAAATTGCATATATATTTTTTCTCTACCTTTGTACCTGTTTATGTGGCGTTAAAGTAATAAATGGAGAATGTTAAATTTCTGTAACAAAATTTATACATGAAAACTTTGAAAGTCCTTGATAAGTCCTTGAATAATAAAGGGCTGTATGAATTATGCAATAACTATCAACAAGGGGTAATTACTGGAGTAAATTGCAGCTTATTTTGCAGTATATTGTGTTGTTTTGAAATTGTCATTTTGATAGAATAAAATTCACAAGTTCATATACAGCAAAAATGTTACATTATTCTTATCCGGCAATGTTTCGGAACAAGTCAGATGTTGGATTTTCACATCTCTAGCTCTGATCTCCATATTACTGATTACCCTTAACCTGACTTCAGAAGGACAAGATGGATGTTAAGGAGGACCCAATTAAGGAGCTGAGAGTGTTCCCTCACAGGGCCACTGTTATTACCCCCATTACAATGGAAGCAGCTGAAGAACCCAAGATGAATTTCTCTCTTAACTCCTTCATTGAGACAATGACAGTGCAAAGTAAGTAAGATCGATGAAGAAACCTACACTCATTTCCATCATTTTCACCTCCATAACAATAGAAGCAATGGAGAAACTCAAACTTAACTTTCAGCTCTTTAAGACCGATGAACATTTTACATCCCAAAATTTGAAGTTTGGGGATGGTTTGGGTTATGGGCACTTTTAGCACATAACATGCTATATCATGATGAGGAAATGAGAGGCAAGTTTCTTTCACCCCCACCTCCACCCCACCCCCAATTTAAAAGCTTCAAACTATGAACATACTAGTGCTTTCTGCTATTAATGTCTTGATCTGAGGTGCTTCAGATACCTGCTAACCTGGCAAAGCACATTTCAGGTTCTGTTCTGGGCTTACAGAGCATGTCTTATGTGTCCTTATGACTAGGAAAATGTATGCATGTGCCCTTTTGACCAGGCAGAACAGTTAGGTACTTTTCTGACGTTGCAACATATGTTTCAGGTTTCCTATCAAACCTAATAAAGTGAGTTTAAGGAGATGACCTTGGCACATAATTTGCCATTTACTTTTTGAAAACTGTAGGAAGCACTAGGTATATATATTCAGCTTCGAATGGGAAAAAATATTAAGAGGAAAAGTAGAAATTCATTGTAATAATAATCAAATTACTCTTTAGATCAGAACTCTTGATAAGGATTTAATAAAGAAATATTTAATAAAAATAAATAAATAAATTTAATAAATAAATAAATTTTACACTCTTTTAAACTAATTGCTTTATTAGCCCACCTAGTCCCATGTCACAAGTACATCAGTAATTGATGTTTTAACTTTCTCAAAAAATCTCAGAACCAAATTTGGAAGAGAGTATTGTGGGATGACAGGCTTTCAGATTAGACAGTATTGGACAAAAGAATTCTGGCATGAAAGCCTTTTGGGTTATATAAATGATGCCAATCCACCATCAAATATGACCATACTTACTTGAAAATTGAAAAACCTTTAAATGACTTGCACAAAGCACTGAATAGCATTGATCCAACTTGATAGAGAGACTGTATGGAACTTGATAGAAAGACTGTATGGAACTTGATAGAGAGACTGTATGGAACTTGATAGAGAGACTGTATGGAACTTGATAGAGAGACTATGGAACTTGATAGAAAGACGCTCTGCTATTAAACGTGGCATTTCATTCTAAAAATAATGAAATCTTTAAACAAGGTAACAGAAAGCATTCAGACCTAGAGGGCATTCAGATTTTTAAAGTTGATACTGATCTGTCATCAGCTTTTGTCACTTTCTCTATATAAAAAAAGAGAATAACATAACTACATAACAAAACCATTTGATAGAATTGACCAAATTTGTCAGCGTCCAGGAATTGAGGGTCTTCAGTTTTATACAAATGATGCTGATCTGCCATCAAGTATGAACATTGTTGATAAACATAGAAAAAACATTTCTGAAAACTGTTTAACAGAATTTGACTGAATTTTACAAAAAGCATCCTTAATAAAGGGCTTTCAGAATTGTAAAAATGATACCAGTACACCATCAAATGGAGCTGCCATTGCTAAAATGTAATAAACATAGAGTGACTTGTCAGAAACTGCTCAGCAGAAATTAAGCAAATCGGACAGAAACCATTCTGGTAATAAGGTCTTTAAAACATACAAAGAATGCAGACTCGCCATCAAATGTGGCTGCCATCACTAAATTGGAAAAATCCTATAAACAACTTTTCAGGAACCACTCAACAGAATTTGACCAAATTGTACAGAAATCATTCTGGCATCTTAAATTGATGCATATGATGCCAATCTGCCATCAGATGTGACTGCTGTTACTAAAATAAGGAAAACCGTTTAATAAAAAATCACTAAGCAGACTTTGATAAAATTTGACTGTCATAGCTTGAATGCTTGGTCAGATTTATAACAAATTACACTTTTCTGCAATCTGATATGACTCCCATTATTAACACTAGAAAAATAATTACACAATTTGATCCACCCAACCCCCCAGCTAGACAGTTCTGACACAGCATCCTGGCATATGGCTTTTCTGTATTGAACAAATGATTTTGATATGCCAGCCAATATGGATGAAGATACAAAAACTAGAGAAACCTTGAAACGATTGTAGTTTTCCTAATACACAGTTGACAGCATTGAAAGAAATTTGAACAGAAAGCATGCTGCTTACCCAGATTTCTTGGGTAACTACACTTGCATTTGGATATTAAGCAGGTGTGAGCTTGGTGAGCAATCTAAGGCCCACTTGCTGCTCTTGTTGGAAATTGTATGAAATATTTTGTAATAAAGTTGAATACATTACCTGATATCATATTAAGAAATAAATTCTGCTACCTGCAAAATCCTGTCCCCACCTTGAATGTCTTTTCCATGTATAGATATTATAGACAATGGGGAAGAAACTGTTACAAATTACATGTGGTGAAACAGTTGATATATTGATGCATTGATACTTTTTCCACATTGATTCCAATATTGATACAAGAGGTGAGGAATTGACACAAAATGATACTTACCCTATACAAGTTGCTTTAATCTTTAGCATTTGTGAATAATTATTAGTTGTTTGCCTTTTTATTCTTTAAGTTCAGTATTCATCTGAGACAGCTGTTGCAGGCATATGCACTAATTTGTCAGATTAAAAAAACTATTGATAACACCCACTTGCCTACTACAAATTAATACAAGGTGACTAAATCATGTGCTTTCAGATCTCCTCCCCGCCAATTTCTTTCTAATTATTTTATGCCATCAGCGTGTTTAGATAGAGATAACATTATCAAGATAAAGGAAACGTTCCATACTTGTTCTTCCGTATGATTTCAATACTTTATTTTATTTCAATAACTTAATGAAGCTTCTCTGTTGTTTTGTATCTCATCAACATGGACTGAATATGAACCCTACATTTCTGAACTTCACACAGTAAAATATGTTACATTCAGTTCTGATTGCTGGTTATTGTTTGTTCAAGTCCTGGGTAAAAAAAATGACCACCAGTCAGAACTGACTGCAGCTTATTCACTGTGTGACACACCAGAAACATTGCATCAAAACTCAGTTCAAACAGATACAAAGTTACAGCTAAGCCTCATGCAAAATTGGCTGCTGAATGATCTATAAAACATATGTAACAAATTTACATAGATATAAATAACAGCAACTGACTGTGCCAATGGAAAAATAAATTTGCTCAGACTTGACAGGTTTCAAGCCACATTAGTTACCTTGTTAATTTGTAGAACGGCTGTTGTTAGTAATTTCCATTATTTACTGACAGAAACAAGTGCTTGTGGCTGCACTTTTTTTTTCCATCTACAGTAAGCGCAATGTGATGGATCTAGTTGTTAGTCATTTCCACTCCCAGACTCGGATTTTTCTTGATAGGATTTTCCTTGCATGAGGAAATTGCACTATTTCTTCAGTTTTGAAGACAACACTCATGCCTTCCAAATTTAAGTGAAGTGAACTTCTCTTCATTAAAGCAACACTCTCATTCCAAACCCTACAATTGTTTGCTTCACAATAATTGATTTCATTCTCTTTCCATATTTGCTGGATTCATGTTAGTAGAATTGTTCATCCTTCTTTTGAGGATGCAATCATATTGCTGCTTAAAGGGTGACTGGTTGATTCTGAATGTGTCTTGAATTTCCTTCTCCTTAGTAGTAAATTACATTTCTTTGAGAAAATTTATTTGATCACATTAATATGAAACTCTACAACTCATCCCCACAAATGTGAGCATCGTTGCTGTTGGTTTTTGCTCAAGCTTAAACTGAAGGACATCAGTATATGGTAGATACCTAGCAGGTGCAAGGGGAGATAATCTTGAGTTTCTTCCTTCTCTCTCACTCTCTCTCTGTCACTTAAGTGGTTAGAGGATCTGTCTTGGATGTGGGAGGTCGTGGGTTCGAACCCCAGCCAAGTCATACCAAAGACTTATAAAATGGTACTAGCAGCTGCCTCACTTGGCACATAGCATTAAGAGGTTAGTGTTAGGACTGGTTGGCCTGGTGTCAGGATAATGTGACTCAGTGGGACATCTTGCTACATGTCTGCAGAATGTTGCCTCAGTAGTGCTAAACATCACTATAAACTGCCACACTGCAGACGTCATAGCAATATGAGTGGAAAATTGTTGAAGCTGCGTTTAAAATCCAAATCACGCACACAGACACCCAAGTGAACATGTATGTGAGATGATGTTCACGTTATTCCTACACATATTACATGCTTAACATATGCAGACCTTTTGTGGCTTGTCAAAATGTAAAATACTGTAAATGTTTGAGAAATGGTATCTTCCTCTTATGTGCCCTTGAGGATGAAAATTTGTGCCAGAGATTTGGTAAGATTCATCCGTAGCACAAGTGTTATTTACATTGGCTACATTCACCTATTGCACTCAGACATGGGGAAGGTTCTAATATAAGGAGAAATCAAATAAATGAGGATGAAGATTTGTTTCAGAGACATGGTAAGACTTGTCCTTAGCACAAACATTATTTCCATTGGTTAGATTTGCTTATCCTGCCAATTTTTGTGGAAAATATTATCAGGATTTTCAATTGTGGATTTTCCAATTTTTACAACTCCTTTCTAACTTTTCAGGTCCTGCTACGTCCAAAAGTAAGAAAGGAAATACATATGGTGACAAGCCAGAAACTGCTTGTCTGGAGAACTCCCCACCATCTACCGATTTGGCTGTGATAACAAACAAAGCAGTAGTAAAATCTACTGTAGACTGTCTGAAGTCAAATGCTGCTTCTGCTGAAATTGAACAGTATCTGTCGGAATCCACAATTCCTTATTCCAAGACGCAGTCAGTAACAAACGTTGTTACCATTATATCTGACAGTGTTGCTCTACCATGTTCGCCTACTTGTGCAGCAAGTTCTATAACTGAGCTGAAAAGTGAGGTTAGTGCAATGGATGAAGATGAAAATGCCATGTTCCCTGACAATCCTTTGTCCATTGAAGCAGTGCCATCCGTTTCATCCTCAGTTAGAAACAGTATAGTGGAATCAGTGATGGACAATCAAGATTTTGTGAATGTAATTGATGATAATGTTCCAAAAGCATCACCAGATTGTTCTGCAAATGAAAAGGACAGAAGCATTATAGTGACTGATTCTAGTCAAAATGACAGGGATAGGTATTATGAAGAAATAATGAAAAGTGGTTGGAACCAAAACATGGCAGAGAATATTAGTGTGGCAGAGCTTTATATGTTGTTTGGGAAAGATGGCATCATTCGGTTTGAGTATGAATGGTGCAACAAACGACTTGTCCCAGGGGAAGAGTGCAATATATTGAAAAATTTGACCAACATGCTCCGTAGATTGGTTAACCTTGCTACAATTGAATTCACAGACTTTAGCAAGGTATATAATTGTCTTTTTTCTTCACATCTTTATTAATAAATCATCATTTATTACAGCTGGAAAAGGAATTACAACACAATATATTGATGCACAGGTTAATATCTGCCATAATGTTAGAATAAATTTATGTGCATATACTTTTCCTGTATCCTTGTTTGTAAGGCAAGCAGTTCCATAGAGGCTTGGGGTTGTATGGATGTTTGATGTATACATGAATACATAAAGGTTCCTCACAGCACATTAAACTTGGTGAGGAGATGGATCTTTGTGAGTATATCACCAACACCAATCAAATACTTCACCATAAACTACATTTTTTAAATGCTTCCTTGGTTTTGGTTAGAAGGTTTGTTCAAGTTCATATCTCTATTATAGATCTTGCCACAGGCATGAAATTCAGTGTCATTGGGTATGAATTGGCCATGATAATTTAGTAAGAAAAATGTAACTCTGAATTCAATAGTTTTAAATGGGTGCTGTATGTACTTGCTTATAAGTTTAACTGCAAGCAATATAGACCCTGATCTGCTGCTGTATTATGTGTCATCAAACCATGTCTATGCTGTTTGTTTCACTGATTACTTTAACAGACTGCAGTTTGCAGTTTGGCTTTACCTATAAGTGAGTATATACACTACCAGTTTTTGTGGATTTTAAGACCAAATGATAAAGATCATTTTGTGAAAACAAGAGGTCCTTGTCCCCAATCAACAAATTTAAGTTCCAACGAATTTGATGTTTTTCTCAAAGCCTCTAAAATTGATACCCACCAAAACAAATGAATTCAAAGTAGATACATTTACGATATAAGCCTTGTCCATCTGCAAACTTTATAGACTCTGATCTGTCGTCACATAATTCACTGGCAGATCTGAGTCAGTGCAGTTTGTTAGTAGTAATCGGAACAAACAGCAGACCTGGCATGTTATGTGATGTTAGCTCAAGGTCTTTTCTGTTTACTAAAGCAGGGTACCACAAAAATTTTGTACCACAGTATACTGTGGTATAATGGTAATGGTACACACAATTAATTTAGGGACTAACAATTATTGTTCAAAAGCAGGTACCAGGCATATATTTTGCTTGTTTAATTTCCATTTGACAATACTTGGAAGAAGTATCTTGTTCTGATTTATAGCAAAATGATGCTATATTATGTCCACGCTATTATTTGGAAAAAATATTATCTTGAGATAAAAGGAAATATTTTAGCTCAAAAGAAAATCACAGTTAATTGTGCATAAGTTGCAGTCTAAATGGTGTAACTAAAGATGGATGATCACATATACACTATAGCTGATAATATGAAAGACATTGTGCTGAGAGCCTAATGATAATAAAATAGGAAGCATTGATACTAAAGCCTACAATTTTCTAGTTACACCATTGTTATAATAAAATAAGCAGTTAAAATTTTGAGTGGGGTGCCAACACCCAGGCAACATATCTGTCAAAGAGGGCAAATAAGCATAAAATACACTTACTCATCAAAAGAGAAATTACATCGAGTTCAGAATGAAAAGTAGTGCACTCCTGCAAATCATAGGATGATTCACGTTCTTAAAAAGGAATACGTATACTTGAGACATTCACATATGCTAATAAAATATAAAACAAGGTGTGTTTCTGTTTTAATTTGGGTTGGGTTTTTTTAATCCAAAACTTTTCCAAAAGTTGGATTTGGCCTATATTTCACATTATTTCATTCGGCCACTGCATTGGCATATGTGACACATGTCAAACATGTGATTAAAGGATCATAAGATAATAAAATTTGTAATATTCACCATTAATTTGTGACAGTAAAAAAACTTTTGTGCAAATCAAATTATTTTGGAACCATTTTTGTCATGAATAATGAAAATTTGCAGTTAGTGTCATTAAAATCGTAGCAAGATTCCTCAGAAATTTCTGTACATTCCTTACTGATGGAAACTACCAACACACGGGTACAGTGAAAAAGTACTGTGGTACATACAACCAGGAAAAAACTACATGTATGATCAATTTTAAAATCAATAGGCATTTGTTTCACCTTAAATGCAACATTTTAAAATTGCTTTGCCCATAAATTTTAAATTTTCAAATATTTTACTCAGCTTTGCATTTCTTTACCATAGTCAGTTGCCCATGATGTGGGCCCATTTTTTTCCCCCAAGGAAATCCCTGGATTGTAGCAATAAATATGTTGTCATTAACCCTCTTGTCCCTCAACAGGTTAGTGACTTAACTTTTCCTGCATTGTCACGTCTTCATTTCTTGGGTACATGTTATATTGTGAATCATGCTGATGAAATATAGTTCACTAAGGTCAATGTCCAGTTTGAAAGTAGGTTACAAGTGTAGTATGTAAGTGATGTTTCTTAAGGTATCCTTTCCTTGTGGTCACATTTTTTGTTTTGTGCACTTTACATCTCCCATCACCTCAAATATTTGCTATTTTGTTGTTGGTGAATCCAGAAGTCTCCTAAGAAACCAAGTAGCAAGATGTACAAAATTTATATGCAGCACAAGTCGTCAATTAATAGAATCTACACAAATTTTATTACAACTTCTTGTGAATGGTTAGATAGTTCATTACTGGTGAAGAAATGAAGTGAAAATTACAGGAGAATATTAGATTACTAAAATTTAACATGAGTTAAAGCTATTTATTTCAACATGTTGTTTTTTCCTTCAGTTACCCATGAATATAATTATCCTTACGCAAAAAAATGAACAGATTTCATTCTATTTCTTAGACTCCCAGTGCTAACTCCCCATGCCATCTGTGTGGGGCTATGGGAAGGACAAAGTCCAGAGAGCGAGGAGGGTGTAGAGGTCTTGGCAGGAGCCCAACCACATGTAAGACTGTTAGTGGAGTCAGCAAGAATCTCAAAGATGCCAGCACTCAGACCAAACCTTTACCAGTCCTTGTCAATAAAGATGTAAGTGTCACCCTATCTTTAGTTCAAGCAGATTTAATGGTTAATAATTTATCCAGTTGTCGAGGTGAATTTTGCCTCAAATGTATGCAATTATATAATCAAGAGAAGTCCATTTAAAGATTGGAAGCAGAATATTGGGGATCCTAAGAGTCAGAAAATATCTCTTATTTGCTTTCTGTAATCCTGCCAAAAAAATTAAATGTATGCGAATTCATAATTTTGCACTTTTTATGCCATTGGTGCACCTGGCAAAAAATTGAATTTAAGACTGCAAATTTTCAAAAGCAATACTGCAATTAATCCCAGAAAGAGTCTTTTAAAGGGTTGCAGATTTTCTAAAGGACTCCACTTTTTGTTAAGCCAGAATTTTAAATTGAGACAGCAGTCACGTTTGTTACGTTGGCATAGTTGATAACAGTTAAGGTTTTTGTTAATGTTATTAATTTGCATATATATCCTTAACCTCTTAATTGATTTTCATCATACATGGCATGAGTCATTATAAAACTAAGAAAATTCATTCTACAGCATACTAACACTTTTGATATTGGGATCAAGGGTACAGTCATCAAAAAGTTTGATTTAGGTTTTGTTTAAAGTTGTTTCTGCCCCCTTTGGGGTCAGGGATGTAGAATAGGTGTGACGTGCTCTTCTGCATGTCTTAAGCTGTGACTACTGGAGGAAGGGGCCATTGTGGCACAGTGGTTAGCATGCAGACTCGCCACTAAAAGGGTACAGCTTTGAATCCAACCATCAGATCAGCTGGTGTCAGATATCATATTGTGTCTGTGGGGAAGGCATTTTATGCATACTGCATTGGCTCTAATAACCTGCTGTGTTGCTGTGCTATGAAACACCAAATCAAGCGAGTTATTTGTTTATATTTCCTAAACCCATTGATGGCTTTTTAATCATTATCAGTATGAGACAATCCATTCTGTAACATGCTCATTTGCTCCTTTGACCCTGGGTTCATGGTCAGTTTTCGGAAATATTCATTAAGGTTGTGGTGAAAGCTTTTTCATTTGCTTGTATTTCTTAACTCCTTGATGGATTTTTATTTTCATACTGTGGTAAATCATTAAAAAGTACAATGGTTCATTCTGTAACATTCTTTGAACTTGAGGTTAAGGTTGATCTTGGGCCTTGACCATCTGGTTTCAAATTACAGAGGTAACCAGAACCCCAAATTATTACTAGTACAAAGAGCAATGCTGATGAGCTAATTGTTAGAGTTTTTGCTATAATATGCAATTTATGGAGATTGAATGGTGATGAAATATTCTGATTTACAGCAGATAGAATGCAGCTTGTTACAATTGTTGCTGTTATTCCATAATTTCAGAATTCCACTGTTTGGAATGATCCAGTATTCAGAGTCCCAATTTCTAGTCCCTCTGTATTGGAGCAGCGAGCGGTCTTCTCCAGAACTATGACAGACAAGCAGCTTGTTCAGCAAATCAATCCCAAATTCAGTGTAAGTGATTTACTATCAGATTTTTCTCTGTGTGTCTGTTTCTCTTTTTGTCTTAGCTCTGTCACTTTCTCCCTCTCTCAATTTAATTTCTTCTTTATTGTCCACCACCATTTGCACAACAAGCCATAGTATTCACATTTCCATCTATTTGTCCATATATCAATGACACTTTTGTTTTTGCATTGTACCTTGGTATACTCATCATTAGAAGTTGCATCATTTTCTAAAGTTGGGTCCTTCTTCAAGGCCAGTGTTGCAGCACAGTTTTTAAAATTTTACGTCAAACTTCTACTATTTAACTCTGAAGTGCCAGTGAAACCTACTGTAACACACTTCATAACACAGATTTGAATATGCACCACTCCCTCGATAACTCGCGCCCTGATAACTCACAAACCCACTTATAACGCAGGGTCAGGCATGGATCTCATTTTTAAAACCAGAAAATACCCCAAAAATTTATCCCTGTTTGTTGAACTTGAAGAAAATCGCGATCAAAATTGGTAATGGAAACTTTGATATACCGCTTGTTTTATCGTCGAAAAAATGGTAGATAGGACCTGGAAATTTTAATCAACATTATGAAATATCAAATTAAAAATAAGTCATACAATTTTTTACATTTTCTTTTCAAATGTCATTCCTAGTAAACCGCAATTAATGATATGTATGGAAATTTCGATTAATGAAAATGTCACGTCGAGTGGAGACAGTACTTTAATAAATAAATACAAATTAAATAATTTTTTTCTCAATTCAAATTTGTGTTCTAGTTCTATCTTTTAGTTCCTTTTAAGTGTAATCATCATAAATGCAATGTGTTCTCTTGTAATTAAATGTAAAATGTGTCAATCTACCGTAACAGCTATGTCCACGAGTGTTTCTCTGAGAACCTAATTAGGTGCCAACCGTGTTTTGATAACTGACTTGCGGAAGTATTTGTTGTATTGTTGCACTGAATTAAAAGCTGGCCTCCTTTGTATTATCACGTTAATTATGTCTTTTGAATCAAATAATGGAGGTGGAATAAAAGAAATGTTAAAAGGCACGAAAATCCTACAAACTTAAAATCTAGCGGCCCCAGTTGCATGTCGAGTGAACTCACTTCATTTGATCAATCGAACACTTATAAATGTTATTGTGTATGTAACATAAACCACCTTAAATTAACCGACTCATTGGTAACTGTGATCAAAGATAGCAAGGCAACCAAGCGAAATGAATACTTCGTAAACTAAAGAGCTTGGTTTCACAGATATGGACCATTGTGGGCAAGCGAGTTTCAGAGAATTCTTGAACTGGCACTTAGAGATATATTCAATGATGATAAGAAGTTTAATTATTACTTCCAATGAAATCACGACATCAATACTGTACTAATGGAACAATACAAAAATTGAGATTCAACGTAGACGATTGTCTCATGAAATAAATTTTGCATGTTTTTGAAAAAAAGGAATCTTGTTTGGTGGTATATCAACAGTTAGTCTAGTTCCCTGTTCTTTTGACTCCCGATTTGGCAGGGTACTATTACATACCACTCCGGGAACCAGACTCATCAAGAAAACAAAAGGCAGTGATGTATTACACGTTTTCGCATACACGTGATGGTTGTTGAAACCAGTTCATGTTGGACATTTTGAAAATAAATGTTATTGAAACAGAATAACGAACAACTTCATTAGAAAAAGTGCGTTATTGAAAATTATTATCGACATGATTGTAAAATGAGGATTCAGTCATTAAATGGCCCCGTTCCCTAACCCCGCCTCCTCCCCCCCCCCCGCGGTTTTCTCGATGTCTGAGCGAATGTTTTAAATTTTTTGAGGTAACCTTGGTAACTCACACCCTCGTTTACAGTGCGGTCTATGTTTGTGGACCCCGTTGTGCGTGAGTTATTGAGGGAGAGCTGTAATGCAGTCTTGGTGTGCCTGCCAAAATTTTTGCATCCTCTTGACCAATTTGTCCAGATTGATTTCTGAATTACAGCAAAGTTTTTTGCCAAGTGAGTTTAATTTTTTAATCTGGTGAGATGTTTTGTGTTCTTGAAGAAAAAGGTTTAACTTTTTTTAAATAAAGATGTTATAATTTCCTGTCTGGGAATGATTTTTGCATATATGTCATCTGTCCATCACTGCACTTCATTGTTAGCTTGTTATTTTTTAAATATATCAGCACTTAACAAAGAGTGACAGTTGTTCATTTAGTAAACATCAATGCTAATAATTCCTTAGATTTTTCAGATTGCATTGTGTAAATGATTGTTCAAATCCAGAGCAAACAATCAACAGTCAATGCATGCTCAGTAAACCAGCAAACACACTGGTGCACAAAACAATGCCAGTGTTGAAATAGATTAAAAATGCATCATGTCTTTGAAAAGAGATAAACTGTCCCCGATGTCTATCCCATAATAAGTGGCATGAGATATTTTTTGTACAATATACCGCAGAGGTCTGGAAAATTCATTGACTTGTTGTTGGACATTAGTCGGGAACGCATTTGATTGTTACCATATAATTGTAGCCTCCCTGCCATTACCCCTTCATCTCACCTCTGAAAGTTAACTCCATAAATAGAAATATTGCCCTTTATTATATCTTTCATGAAAGTTTTGTTTAAAGTTGCATGTACTACTTCTTTTCTTGGACACTGATTGGAACTGAATCATTTAAGTGTTAAGGGTGAAGGGATTTGGTATTATAAGCAAACTCGCTACTCCCAGTTTTACTGTGCAGTAGTGAATAGTCATATTATCAGCATGGTTCAAACCACATAGAGCTTACTTTATTTTATTTTGCATCTTTATTTTACACAGTTTTTTGAAGATCGCTATTTACCCATGAAATGGGATGGTTACTTCCAGACTTAACTGAGGCTAGTTTAGAGGTCACTTTACACTACACTTATTTACAGAGAATCTCTGAGGAAGTTTCACACCTGTTGCTATGTTTGTCTCGTGTACATTATGAGATTGGATACTTCTTCACAAGTGTCAGTTAATTTATTTCTGTTAGCATAGATACAAGTTTCTTATTGGATGCTCCCAATATCAGATATGGGCATTTTATTATTGGTCAAAAGTTTGTCTCAGTCGACACATCCAGCGTATTTATGAAAAATATATAGTGTTTTATAAGTTAGAGCAGGGGTCTCAAACACGAGGCCCACGGGCTGCCAAGCTTTATCCTGCAGCCCACAAAGTGATTGGCGTCACAAATTGTAATAAGAGACAATAACGGATGAATGAGAGGGCATTAAGAACAATCACAAAATATAGCATCGGACTCTTGCATCAGTAGCTATAAATAGACCACATTTTGATGATGCACCTTTATGTTGTAACAGTTACTTGAGGTTGACCTAATATCCTGAAGGTACATAACTCTGAGTTATTTTTCTTTCCCAGATGTCACTTTTAACAAAGGTTTTTAGTGTGAGGATGTAATGATCAGGATTTATTATTATGCCCTTCAAAAATGGCTTCAACATCTAACAAAAGAAAGCTCCTGGAAGAAAAAAGAATTTTCCAGGATAAGTGGGAGAATATGTACTTTGTCACTGAGGTCAAAGGTCAAGTTCAGTGTTCAATTTGCCTTCAAACAATAGCTGTGCTAAAAGAGTCTAATATTCGTCGCCATTACGTAACGATGCACAGTGAGACGTATGATGTTATCACTGGAAAAATGAGAGAGGAAAAAGTGCTGAAACTGAAAACAGCATTTTCCAAGCAAACAAATTTCTTTTCGAACATTAACAAGTCAAGTGAAGACGCAGTAAAGACAAGTTTCCTAATAAGTGAAATGATTGCTAAATCATCAAAGCCTTTTACAGAAGGCCTTTTTGTTAAAGAGTGTCTTGTTAAAGCAAGTGAAATTTTATGTCCTGATAAAAAGAACCTATTTCAAGGCATAAGCTTGTCTGCTAATACTGTTGCAAACGGAATTACTGAGCTAGCGGGTAATGTGAAGCAACAATTGATTGAAAAGTCACACGAGTTTGAAACATTTTCTATAGCGCTTGATGAGAGTGCAGGTTTTTCTGATACCGTGCGGTGTCCAATGTTTGTAAGAGGTGTGTCAATTTAAACATAACAGAAGAGTTGCTAGACTTAGTACCACTGAAGGGTACCACAATGGGACATGACATATTTCAAGGACTAGAAGAGTGTATAGAAAAAGCTGCACTACCATGGAGCAAACTCATATTCTTGGCTACGGATGGTGCACCAGCAATGTCTTCTGCAAACATTGGTGTTGTTGGGTTACTGAAGTCCAGACTGAATAGTCTCACTACACCACGAAATAATGTCACAAGCATCCATTGCATTTTGCATCAAGAGGCTCTGTGTGGTAAAAGTATACAAATGAAAGAAGTTATGGATATTGTTGTAAAAACTGTCAATTTTATTCGTTCAAGAGGATTAAATCACAGACAGTTCACATTGTTTCTAGAAAGTATTGAAAGAGAATATGGGGAACTTCTTTATCACACTGAAGTTAGGTGGCTGAGTCGAGGAAACGTTTTGAAACGGGTTTTTTCACTTAGAAAAGAGATTGAAACCTTCATGCAAATGAAAAACAAAGATGTTTCTCATTGCTCTGATTCAACCTTTATTTGTAATCTCGCTTTCTTAACAGGCCTAGCTGATCACCTTAATACCCTCAACTTGCAACTTCAGGGTAAAAAGCAGTTAATAACAGAGATGCATGACTGTGTTAAGTCATTCAAGGCAAGCTCACTCTGTGATAGAAACAGCTTACTGTAGGGAACTTGGCCCATTTCTCCATATCGAATTCATTGGAAAAAGTTGAAATCACATTCTTGAAAGAATATGCTAATATCATTTCTGACTTGCACAAACAATTTGAAAACCGGTTTAAAGGCACTTGAGCCACAGTTCCACCTTTTTTCGATACCTTTTGCTGTGGACATTGACAAAGTTTCTGAGGACATGCAAATGGAACTTGTGGAGCTACAGAGTGACACTGTTTTGAAACAGAAATATATGGACATCGGAGTTCCAGAGTTCTACAAGTTTCTGTCTCGAGATATTCTCCAAGTTGCTTTCTGAAGCTACAAAGATCATGTTTATGTTTGGTAGCACTTACATATGTGAGCAGTTTTTCTCGTCTATGAAAATAAACAAGACAGTCTTAAGGTCAAAACTCACTGATGATAATTTGGCAGCAACATTGAGATTAGCGTCATCTTAGGATATCAAACCAAACATTGATGTGCTGGCTGAGGCAAAATGTTGCCAGCTGAGTGGCCAAAAAATGGACTTAAATTGAGCATGTCTATTTCCAAGTACGATTATGGTTAATTTTAAATTCATGTAAACTTTACAGTAAAATATGAGTACAGCTTATAATCACTATAATCATGTATAATGGATATGTTTATATTTTTCATATTTTACTAGATGTTTGCTTAATAATGACGTATGTAGGTGTGCTGCGGCCCTTGGGCCATTGAATTATCCTCATGCGGCCCTCAGGGTGGTTTGTGTTTGAGACCCGAGTTAGAGTTTATTAGCAAGATAATAAATAATTGGATTTGAATGGAACATGCCTAGAAATTATGCTTTTTTGGATACATTTTTGATAGAATTACTATTGTGGATATCATGAGATCATTTGGTGAATACATGTGTACTATCTAAAATTATAAGTTGCATTTTATTATTTTTTTGGTCAAAAGTTTGTCTCAGTGGACACATCCAGCGTATTTATGAAAAATATATAGTGTTTTATGAGTTGGGTGTTTTATTTTTAAGGTCAAGATCACTGTTCATTATTTTCAGTTTGCCATCATTTTCACTCCGGCAGCATATTCATGTGGTTTATTAGCTGATTATGATTTATTCCTTCACGAATCAGATGAATCATTCATTTTTTTCCCCCTATGTTCAGTAAAGGTTGGGGGTGGGGGGGGGAGATAGGCAGTATGGAGATGAAAATACATGGACTGTTAAAATTAATATGATTATTATAGGTTGAGACAAAAAGAGAAGCAGCAGTAAGAACAACAACAATAACAATCACATTAACATGCAGTAGCAGTGTAATGTGATATTGTTCCATACTTGTAGAAAAACATTTTTTTGATGTAGAAAACTTCTGAAAACATACCTATGTACCTCACTAATCCTTAAAAACTTATTATTCAGTAAAATTTATTAAGTTTGAAATATAAATAGGATGAACAAGATTGAGATTAAAAAAATCATTGATGAAGTGATGGAAAAAGGAAAAAGGAATACCCTCCCCTCCCCCCCTCCAATAATTTTGGACTATCAAGTTCAGTAGAGGATATTTATTCTGCAACAAGAAACAAAACGATATTGTTAAAATTTCATCACTTGAAAGTTTAGATTTCAGTCAACTCCTTGGCATAACAGTTTTTGTCAATGCAACAGTTAGGGGTGTGAACATGATTGTGGGTTAAAACAACAAGGATTCCATATTTTGTCATCTTTTTCTTGCAAAATTTGTTGTTATAGTCTGTCAGCCTAGCTATCTTTGTCTCTCTTCTTGGCATAAAAAGCTCTTGTCTATATCTGGTCTGGTTTACCATTCCCATCTCCATATATATATATATATATATATATATATATATATATATATATATATATATATATGAAAGATCTTTTATTTGTGCAAAGATTAAGGAATTCTCATCTTTACATTTTTACAGAAACAACCAATGCGCCCAAGACGGTTAAAAAGTGTTTCCAGAAGACCAAACAACTTCCAACAGAGAACCATACTACCAAAAGGTCAAATGGTTACAATTTTACCCTTTGTCTCAGACCAAGGTCAGTGTCATCCAATCACCAGGACCAACATACCCTCTGGAATCATTCAGCCAAATCAGACCTTTATTGGACATCCAATGAGGGTGGGGTTGACGACGACAGGCAGTATTACAGCATCTTCAGGGCAAAGTATCATCCAGTCTGTGGAGCAGATGGCAGCTAATCAACATTTACAGTATCCATTAGGTGTCTCTGTTGGTAAATTCAGTTAAATTTCTTGTAGCGCTTTTTGTACAGTATCAGTTAAGGGTGTCTAATCTTAACCTCAATTAAATTCATAATAGCATTTATTAGCAAAAAATAGTAAAACACAGAAATTTATTTAGATTCATTTCCTCGCACCATGGATATGGCAGCTGCATGTAGTGTTGGTTATGTACATCTTTCTTGTAGGTACATTTTCCTGTACGTCTCAGATATCTTGTGTGTACAGCCATTTATGTATCTTTTCATAGACTGTGTTGTAACTTAAAAGACATGAGTGACAAAGCTGAAGATGTGTGTATTGGTCTTTTGTGGTGCTCAAACAAGTTCTTATAGAGTTATAGAACTTGAATATGGTGTAAATGATAACTTTTGGGTATGCAAGTAATATCACATTTTTTATGAATATCCTGTAACTTGGGATGTTGAAACACAAGGTAAAAATGTGCCCATTTTGGTGATAATTATGTTACATTTGATAAATCCTGTACAGAGAATTCATCTCGATTCAGATGTGCTTTTTATACAACTGCCCTAAGATGGAGCATATCATGCTTTAGTCCATTTTTTTTTTTTTATTTCCATTTGGCAAAATAAAATTAATAAAATTCTACATTGACCAAAGTTTGTAGATGCCTTTCACAACTGGGTACAAGGGGAAAAACATCTGTGCATTTGGGGGTAAAAGGTCAGTTGTCAAGATCACTGTGACTTGAAGAAGAAAAATGGTTTCCAAACAGTAACTTTTTTTATAGAGTACATACATTCACATTCTTCATATGTGACTTGCACATGGAATAAGATATAGACCTGTTCATTTTGGGGTCAAAACAGTCAAAAATTGAAAAATAGATTGTGCACAAAATAAAATTTCTTCTAAACATATGCCTTCACTAAACTTTTTGTAAGGTTGCATTTTTTATTTTAAAGACTCCTGTTGTTCTTGTATCACAAGGCCAAAGGCCTAGATCACTGTGACTATACCTGAACCTAACGTTTTGGATGGCTTGCACTTTAGGTACAAAAAGCACCTATTGATTTTGTTGCACACGGGTTGGTGGGTGGGGTGGTGTTGGTCATATCAACAGGTCAGTGGTCAAAGGTACTGAAACTTGTGCTAGGAAAAATGGTATCAAAATGCTAATTTGCATTGTTGATCATGTACCCTAACCAAACTTTGTGGATGACTTGTTGTTGGAGAGACACTTGTGCCTTGGAATTGAGTTTCAGAGTTCAAGGTCACAGTGAATTAAATGGGGAATAAAAGTGGTTTCCACTGACTAAGTTTAGTCTGGTATCATGTTGTTTGGTGGATGACTTAGTCAGTTTGCAAGAAAGAAATCTATTGATTTGGTGATTCCAAAGGTCAAGGTCACTTTAACACAAAGAGAGGTACAAAACATTGTGTCAAATAATTTTCATTACACACCACATCATCACAACATTTTAAGGATGGCTTGCTGATGTGAGAAAGAAATAAGATAGTGAGGCAGGGTTAGACAGTTTAAAGGTCAAGTCACAATGATTCAAATTAAAACAATTGTTTTTAGTATAACAACTAATGTTCTGAACTGACTTTTTGGAACAAATTCGTATGTGATTGTTCATTTGATTAAGGAAGTAACCTGTTGTTTATCGGGTTAGAGTTAAGATTGTGAGGACCAATCAGGCAGATTGGACCATGCCCATGTTGCTCTCTGCACATGAATTATTCAACACATGACAGCCCTATAATGATTAAATGAGGATATGTAGTGTGTTTCCTTATTATCCAGCACATTGGTTGTTAATGATAAGTTTTATAAGTTTCTTTTAACTGCATGAACAGGTAGTGATTAAGTGCCACATTCTTCTGTTTCCCATCAGTGACATTCGAAATTTACTTACTTAGCTGAAATTAAAGAGCACATGAGCACTTTGAAAATTGTAATGGACTTTTCCATTGGTAGAAAATATTTATTATTCTTGAATCAAAATATAAAAATTGCAAGGTGTGTTGCATTGCACATTATTTACATATAAATATTTAAAATAGTGTGAAGAGAAACTGTCTTCTTCAAAACTATTTCAATGCATGTGCAAATATCCCACATATACATATTGAATTTTGTACTTGTAAGCAAATTTGATTATTGTAATAATTAAAATCATGAAATTATAGCCCATTTGGATGCCTTGACAGTGAATTTGGTTATATTTACTACTTACTTATGCTTATATATGTTTGCAGTGGATCCTTTAGGGTCACCAGATGTGGGTTTATCGCCCCAGGGTGTGGCAGCAGGCAGTCAGACTCTTCTGTCCATTCCTTCTCAGGTACTTGTATCTTGTCACACTCCATGTTTAATAGTTTCTACTGTTGGCTTTGCAGTCGTTTCTCTAGGAATCTTTAAGGTTTATGGACTACATTTAGTTATGATTGGAAGGTGTTTGAATGGGGGAAATCCTTAAAGTTTGCTCCACAAAGAAAGATTTCAATCTATATGGACTTTATTACTGACTGCTTGTGGAGAAAGGCTTTTAATATTTACGGTAAATGTATAGAATTTAATCAGCATTTTACAAAACAAAGAATAGAATTTAAATATTTTGGTGAATAAAAAGCTATATTGTTTCAAGTTAAAGTTTGTTTGTCAACTTGAAAAATCTTTTCTCTGAGGAATATTGCCAAAATACATGATTCTTTCATGTTGTATACTGTTTACTGTTCTATTTTGGTAAAAATAGGCGTCCCACTAGCAAAAGCTGCAGTTCCCTCCCATAAGCATCTAAACTATCAGTTCTTGTAACTTTAGCACTCTTCTGAATCTCATTACAATCTTCATCAATTTTCCCTTTAATCCCAAAATACGTCTCCAGATTTGCAAATGGCATTTTGTCTATGTCTTGATTTTGAGGTCATATGCACTACTTATTCAGCTGCACTAGGAAATGAACAAGATAATAAAACCTAAATTTGTTCCCAATATGTACTCTTTATAATGACCACATGTACATCTTTGGGTCTTCCTGCTTCAGAATTCAATTATTGTCAATATCAGCACATTTTTCCACTACCCCGCAGCAAGTCGAAGTCTTTGAACTTGCCGCCCAGCTATTGGGTCATGTTCTTTTGATGTACTCTTATAATGACAACATTTACATCTGGGGGCCTTTCAGCCACTGAATTCTGTCATTGTAAATATCAGCACAGCTAATATGATCACTTGATCAGCTCATTTTCCCACTCGGCAGGTGGTTGAAGCAGGTCTGGCAAGCCATTGAATTTGCCGCCCATTTATTGTGTGCATATGAAGGACTCCTGTGTAAGGGGGCCCCGAGTGGCCTAGTGGTCTAAAGCGCTGACCGTTACGGATCACTGCCATCTCACCTCTGTCTGCGTGAGTTCGAGTCCAGGCTCGGCTAACGTGGGTACGTGAGAAAGCCCTCCAGTAGCTTCTCGTGGGTCGGTAGTTCTTCCCGGGATTTTCCAGGGATCTTCCTCCACCATTAATACTGGCCGCCATGTATAGCCTATCTTGTGCTGAAAAATGGCGTTAAACCCTATAACAACAACAACAACAACGACTCCTGTGTAAGTGATTTTCTGCATCCCAGATAAAAAATTTGCATCCAAATAGGTGTGATTAAGAGTTTCTGAGACCTGATTATGAAACTAAGATGTATCATTTGGTGACATGCAAGATTGACCATTTTGACCATGGAATCAAGGTCCGAGTCATAAAATTTGCGTTCAGGTTTTTGTTGAAGTGTTTTTATTTGCTTAAATTTTCTAAACCCCTTGATGGAGCTAAGACAAAAATCTGTATAAACATGTTTGCTCAACATGTAATTCTGGCATTCATCACATTGTTACTTCTGCAAAATATTTAGTCATAGTGGCATTGGGTTTTCACTACAAGACTTATAGTTGGTTCTAAATGAATGTAGTGTCAATAAGACCTACAATATGCCCACCATGATGGCCATATTTCAAATCTTAATTTGCTGTTCTTCTGAACAGATGGTTCTTTTAGACATGATGGTTTTACTGACATAATTCTTAATATATCTAGTAGGTCCGAAATATTAAAGGTGCTGATAAATTGTGTCCATCTTGAAAATCTTTTTAATATTCCTCTTGAACGGATGGCCATATAGTTTTCACTACAACACTTATCACTGTGTGTAGCTGATCCTTGAAAAAAATGATGCCAATGTGACCTCCCAAACTTTCAAAATTCTCATAACTGAGGGTTCAGGAAAGAATTTCCAAAGCACTCATCCCATGCATGAGTATGTTGCAAGAGTGACTCATCCCTGTCCTTATTGTACTCAACACACTACACATCCCAACTACACTGCTTACATTTTTATTAATGAACCATACCTGATGCAAGCTTGATACTAAAATGGCTCAAAATCACGAAAATATTATGTTCTCAACAATGGCTCCTTCGATAAACATATGATAAGAGACAAGGTTAATAACTGGAGAAATTGCATTTATAAATACCTTGGTTTCTCAGTGGTATTAGGACATTTGCAGTGAAATCCCAAGATTCTTTGCACAGTATTCTCGGGTGATGATGAGTAGGCAGAATAGCATAAGTTATGTTGTATTTTGATATTTTTTTAAGGGTAGAAAATGTTTTCAGCTTTATGCTCAGTTGTGATTCTGTATCTACTTGACCCTTGAACTGCTCCGGTGGCCTAGTGGCTGGAGCGTCACAGGTTTGAACCCCGGCCGAGTCATACCAAAGACTTAAAAAATAGTACTAACAGCTGCCTCACTTGGCACTCAGTATTAAGAGGTGAGTGTAAGGACTGGTCAGCCTTGTGGTGTCAGGATAATGTGACTGGGTGGAACATCATGCTGTATGCCTGCGACAATTTGCCCCAGTGTTAGACATCGCTATAAACTGCCACTCTGCAGACCTCGTATCGATATAACTGAAATTTTTTTAAAGCTACGTTATAAATCTGAATCACACACACACACTCTACTTGACCCAGGGGCAAGCATATAGTAATGTCTTACTTCGACTCTGTAACATAGTAACATCTTAAAGAGAGTCACATAACATCTTCTTGCAATATATGGGCAGCTAGAAGGGAATTTTTTCATGTAAATAAGGCATGCAGCATATTGTTTTCATTGAATGCAAGTTTCTTCGACCGCTCCGGTGGCCAAGTGGTTAGAGCGTCCGCCTCGAATGCGGGAGGTTGCGGGTTCAAACCCCCGCCGAGTCGTACCAAAGACTTTAAAAAATGGTACTAACAGCTGCCTCACTTGACGCTCAGCATTAAGAGGTTAGTGTTAGGACTGGTTGGCCTGGTGTCAGGTTAATGTGACTGGGTGGGACATCATGCTACATGTCTGCGGCATGATGCCCCAGTGCTAGACATCACTATAAACTGTCACACTGCAGACATTGTAGTGATCTGACTGAAAAATAGTTAAAGCTACGTTAAAAATCTAAATCACACTCACACACACACGCAAGTTTCTTCTTGGATTGACCATGCATACAATGTAAGTGTGATTTGCTGGTTTTACTACAGCTCTATAATTGTCTGTGCTGTATATCGACAGATATGCCCAGTGAAAGAGGACCCAGATAAAATATGCACAAGCCTTTTCTCACCTGTTTTGTCAGCCAGTTTGGGTTAAATATTTGCATTTTAGAAATAAGTGGTCTGTTGTGTAAGTTTTATATTTTTATTCATTCAGAACCAAATTTTAGTTGCAGGATATTTAAAAACTTGTATCAAGGGATTGCTTAATAATAAGGTTGTGTTGTACATTTTCTTTGCAGTGCTATTGATAACCAAAAGGCCACCTGTTTTGTGTGTGTTTGTGTGTTGGATTTTTAATGCATCTTTAACAATTTTTCAGTCATATCACTATGATTTTTGCAATGTGGCAGTTTATAGTGATGTCTAGCACTGGGGCATCATGCTGCAGACAACATCATGTCCCACCCAGTCAGATTATTCTGACACCAGGCCGACCAGTTCTAACATTAACCTCTTAATGCTGAGTGCCAAGTGAGGCAGCTGCTAGTACCATTTTTTTAAAAGTCTTTGGTATGACTCAGCTGGGGTTCAAACCTGTGACCTCCCACATCCAAGGCAGATGCTCTAATCTCTAGGCCACCGGAACAGTAGCCATCTGTTATAAATTTGAATAAATAATGTTTGGTTAACAATTCTTGGCTTTCAAAAGTAGAACTAAATGATTGCAATTAAACATTAGAAATGAAAACATATTATGCTCAAGTTTGTATGAAAATATTGCAGTTTTCCTATTTTGCCAATTGTAAGAGCATAGAAAACCATGACCCTGACATAAGATACATAAGAATTTTTGGTAGTTAATTCAGGCTGATCAGATGGTGTGACTTGAACCTGCAGTCTTCTGATCACATGTCCAATTCCCTTACTGTTTATCCACCACAAGTCCCACAGGTGCAGATCTCAGTCGTTTTAAGTTACTACTCCAGGGAGTTGAGAACAGACCAAGGAATCCACAGACTGCACAGATGACCTCCCCCAGGTAGTGCGAAAAGGGTGGGGCAACCGTTTATGAGCTTAAAAGTAGGTTGTACAAATGACTTGTCTTTGTCATGCAGAGAAAGTGATCATATATATATATATATATATATATATATATATATATTTAAGGAAAAAAGAGAAATCACACCAACATAATTAATAGTCAATGTAGGAACTATGTGCACCAAACTTGCTCTTTCCCCTCTACTGTTTCAATGCATATGTGAATGTGCATTCACACGCTAACATGTGAGTGATATTAGCCCACTTGGGCCTATTGGGATTGTTCAATTTGCCTTGATTTTTAAGTTCTGAATTTTTAAGTGACTTTCCAGGAATCATCAAAACAGCTGTCATTTCTAACACCAGCATGTGGCTACTTGTCAAACACTGCTTGACCAAATTAGAAAGGATTCCACAGTAAATCTCTTTCAGGCTTGTACATCCATCAAAGATGACCAAACTCAAAAACGCTTGCAAAATAATATTAACTGATTCTTCCTTTAAACATCTTTGCAAATTGTAACTTGATATGACAGAGCATCATGCCTGGTTTGTACAGCCTTGAAACAGCCTTGAATTGAGGAATTGCCTTGAAAACTCATTGAATTTATCCTTGAAAAGTTCTTGCATTTGTTGAAGAATCTCTTAAATTTTGCCAAAAATTAATAATTTATCTGACAGAAAAATACAAGTTTAAACTGAATAAAATATATCCCTTTTTTATTTATCATATTTTCAAAATCAATAAATAAAATGGGATAAAATTAGACATATCAAAAGACATATAATGTTAATTACCGGAGAGAGTAGCATCTTTTGCTGTAATGATGTGTTTTTTCTGCTACTTTTGTACATATTTATGCATTGATAAACAAAGTATTACAACTCTAGGTCTTGAACTACATAACAGACAATGAAACCAACAGGTCAACAAATAATTTATTTCTCTAAGTTACAAAATGAAAATTTAAGAGACACAGTATTATGAATTAAATCCCAAATAATCCTAAATGTCTTATCGCATGTCCAAAAGTATGAAATGTTCCAAATGAATTCCATTGGTCTTGAATGCCCTGATGTACCATAATGATACAATCAGAAATGACTTTGAATGATTTCTTAATAATCCCAAAGTAGTGATTTAGTTCAAAAGGTCAGTGAGCAGTTTGTAATTCCAGTGAATAATTTAAATAATTGTTCTCAAATAATATCTGGACACAAACTAGAAACTGACAGAAAATGGATTCACAAAGACTGATATGAAACCAGAATGAATAATTGTTTATGAAACTTCTGTTTATACATATTTCACTTGACCTGCATTGCAATAAAATGTTCTGGAAAACTAATCATTTCCATGTAAAATTCCACTAACCCTTGAACACAACTTCTAGTAAACAACTTGTTTACAAGTTACAATCATGACAAAAGACAGGTACACAAAATATATATATATATATATATATATATATATATATATATATATATATATATATATATATATATATAGATAGATATATATTAAATATGCATAACATAAATTGAGAAAGATCAATTTCCATGGGAAAAGATTTACTTTGAGAACTTTTAGAAGCCCTTTAAAACTTTTTAAAAAGTCTTTTTAAAAAAACGCTCTTAAATGCTGTACAAACCATGTCATCACACAAAGACATTTTAGCTTGTATAAATGATTCTTATCCTCTATGAAATATATCCATCATTAAAGAAATAGAAAAACTTCTAAATTGTGTTTTTGAAAAACAATGTTACTACCTTGAAATAACTTTCATAGAACATACTGTTACCAAGGCCTTGTAAGACTGTACATATTTACAATCCACCATCAAATATAGCAATACTTTTGCATTTTAGATAAAATTTCTTCTCAAATTCAAACCAGATCAAGAAAGGTCATCCTATCATCAAGACTTCTCAGTCTTGAAGTGATGTTATGTTTGAAAATATGACTCAATATTTCTCCAAGATTTATTGACCAACATCAGCCATGTTTTTGACAGCAACAGTTAGTAGATAAAAGTGTGAGAATACAATTTAACCTGTCTTTCTGTTTTTCTTTTGTTACATACACATATTTGATTTCTTGCTACATATTATTGTGTCAAATGGATAAATGTCTTTACTTTATCTGGTTTTGTTCTATAGATAGACCTGCTGTCTGCCTCTACAGTGACAGTGCCAGTAATTACAACAGCTACAATAACTACTACTGCAGCAACCAGTTGTCAAAGGCTATCAACAACCATGTCCTCTGTGTCACCACCAAATATTTCATCATTGTTAGATGTTTCCATGTCAAGTCTACCCCCAGGTAATTCATTCTGTTGGGATACCACTTAAATTCTTCTTATTCCTCTGTCGTATCTATGGATGTGGCATATAGTAGGATCAGTTCTATTTATGCCTGTACCATATTTATAGATCTGGCATATAGTGTTACCTGTGTCATATCCATTGATGTGACATAAAGTGTTATCTGTGTCATATCCATAGATGTGGAATATGGTATTTCCTGTGTCATGTCTGTAGCTGTGGCATTTAGTGTTACTTGTATCTTATCTGTAGATGTGGCATATAGTGTTTCTTGTGTTATATCTGTAGTTGTGGCATATAGTGTTACCTGTGTCATATCTATAGGTGTGGCATATAGTGTTTCCTGTGTCCTGTGTCATATCTGTAGTTGTGGCATATACTGTATTTGCCAGCCTGTAAGTCGATGCGGAGTATAAGTTGAATCAGCAAAGCAAATTCTCCATCCTTCATCCATATATAAGTCGATGCTGAGTATAAGACGAGGCTAGATCAATACCTCGGATTGTCTTTTTCACTTCGTTCTACACAGCATCACAAAATTTTATCCTATCTGTAACTCAGTAACCTTTCTGGTCAGAATCATTAAATGTAACTAAAAGTACCTATTTTATTTCACACGAAGTATTTTAAATGTATTATGTTACGTGTAGGCTCGTACAGAAGTAACAAAAGAAAAGAGTGAAGTCAACAAACTTTGTAAATTTAACAAAATAATTTATTTCCCTAGAAAACAAGGTAAAAATATGAAAAAGGACTTACGGTTTGTGAACATAATCCAAAAATTAATCCTAGAATTTAAAAATATAAGTTCTATCACTAAACAATTCTAATTGAATCTAAGTTCGAATCTTGATGAAGTTCCAAAATGGAAGGTGATAACATCCTCTATAACCTGTTTTGGGCTGATGTATCAACAGTTCCTTGTTGAGTCACCAAGAATATAATTCCGGCTTTTGAATTCTGAATAATTTTAGTAAATGTCTTTGTCCATGAATTTTGATGAAGAAGAGTATTTTCCAGGGTGAATAAATTATTTTAAATTAAAAAAAAACTCAATTCAAATGGCAACAACAGGAATACCTTTCGGCCTGAAGGTATAATTTACAACTGACTCAGAAACACTGAAATCTCAGTATTAACCCAGCTAAGAATGCAATTTCAGACTCATGTGATTACTTACTACAAGTCAATTAGCACGTAGGCTTGAATAGCCCTAGCTAAGAATCATTGATTCCCACACTGGAAATGAATTTTCAAAAAGCTGTTTACAACAGAGCTAACATGTGGGCTGAACATGACCTTGGTAATGACCAATCATTTTCACTCAGTGTTTATGAATTCAGAACCAAGGTCAAGAACTAGATCAGCCAAAAATATAATGTAGCAGTCATTTTGCGTTCTAATCAGGCTAAAAGAACTGAACTGAATTTTTCTAGAAAAATGTCAAGTCCAGTGAATAAAGTTATTCCAACAACATGTAATGAAATAAAAATAAAATAAAAGAGAATTTAAAACTAACACACAAGTAATTTAATTACATATACGTAACACTTTCCCCCATAAAGAAAAAGAATGATTTATATAATAAAGCTTTCTTTTTATCATATGTTAATTATACATGAGGTAAAACAAAATTACATAAGAAGAATTCTTATGAATTATACAAAGTGTCCATGAAATAATATTTCTATACACGGGAAAGTGCATCTGCAGTTAAATTGTCTTTTCCTTTGATGTGTCTGATGTCAAGATTATATTCCTGTAACAATAAACTCCACCTTAACAATCTTTGATTTTTGTTTTTCATCTTGTCGATGAAAGTAAGGGGGTTGTGATCACTAAACACAACAATCGGAGAAGGAGCTGAACTAAGGTAAACTTCAAAATGTTGTAATGCCAAAATTAAAGCCAAACATTCCTTCTCGATTGTTGAGTAATTTCTTTGGTGCTTATTTAATTTCTTAGAGAAATAGCACATTGGATGATCAACACCATTTCTATCTTCTTGAATCAATACTGCTTCAACCCCAACATCACTTGCATCCATGGATAGTTTAAAAGGTTGACTGAAATTTGGAGCTGTAAGAACTGGTGAACTTTTAAGTATGGCTTTTAACTTGTCAAAAGCCTCCTGACATTTTTCAGTCCAAAGAAACTTGATTTTCTTGCTCAACAAATTTGTCAGGGGTTCAGCAATATTAGAAAAATTGGAACAAAATTTCAGATAGTATCCAGCCATACCCAAAACTTCCATCAGTTGCTTTTTACTGACAGGCACAGGGAATTCAGAGATAGCCTTGACCTTAGCATCTATAGGTTTAACTTGTCCATGTCCCACAATATGTCCTAGAAAAGCTACACAAGCATGGCAAAACTCATTTTAGATAAATTGATTGTCAAATTTGCATCACTGAGTCTGTCAAAGAATTTCCAAATTGTTGCTAGATGTTCTTTCCAGATGTCATTGTAGATGATGACATCATCGATGTAAGCATCACAATTGTCTAGACCAGAGGTAATAATATTCATCAAACGTTGAAAGGTACTTGGGGAACCCTTCATCCCGAACGGCATTACGTTATATTGATGGTGTCCATCTGGAGTCACAAATGCCGAAATTTCCTTTGCCCTTTCTGTTAGTGGAATTTGCCAAAATCCTTTCAGAAGATCAAATTTGGTGACATACTTGGCATTTCCAATTTTATCAATGCAGTCATCGATTCTTGGTAATGGAAATGAATCTGTTTTAGTCCCACTGTTCACCTTCCTATAATCAGTGCACATACGGAAAGTTTTATCTGGTTTTTAACAAGTATACATGTTGAACTCAAGTCACTTTTACAGCTGTAGCATATTTAATTGGCATGTAAAGACCACTATGAAGCCATATGATTCTTGTATAATGGAAGTGACAACAATAACTAGAAGGATTTGCTTACCCAGTGGTATTAATTGATAATGGAATATGGTACTGCATTTGTACATGAGTAAGATCAGTCATCAGGTAAGTGAACAATACAGTTCAGAGTTACAATTGTGACGATGTCTCTCTTTCTCTCTCTTTCTGTATGTCTCTCTCAGTGTGGCATAAGTTTTATTTGATCATTAGGTGCAAGAAGAAAATTGTAATGGTATATGTCTTTGTCATGGTTATTCATCTTCTGACTTGTAAATTCTAATGCACATATATGTAACCATATTTAAATGTATATTACAAACAATGTACATTACTGGTGCATGCTGCTTTTAGCAATTACATCTGATGTATGCTAATTTTTAATATTAACGATCATGTAATTGTTTAAAATACTCAGTGTGGGATCCTATATTTTTTCATAAACGATCTCTTCCCCAAAATGAAATATTTTTTATACATTATTTTTTGTACTTTTGGAGAATTATTTTCCATACAAAAAATATGATAAAGCGATTCAGATGACATATTCCATATATAAGTTTATTTGGAGTATAAGACAAAGCTAAGATTTTCTGGTGAAAAAGTATTGTCTTACAAGCCTGCAAATACGGTAGTGTTACCTGTGTCATATCTGAAGATGTGGCTTATATTGTTTTCTGTGTCATATCTGTAGTTATGGCATATAGTGTTACCTGTGTCATATCCATAGATGTGGCATATTCTTTTACCCATAACATTCTAGTAGGATCATTTTTTTTGGTCAGTGTCATATCTATAGATGTGGCATGTTGTGTTACCCATAACATCCTAGTGGGATCAGTTCTTTTTATGTCTGTGTCATATCTGTAGATTTAGCATAGTGTTACCATGTCATAAATGGGATCAGTTCTTTCTATGCTTGTGTCATATCTATAGATTTAGTATACAGTGTGACCCATGTCATTCCAGTGAGATCAGTTCTTTTTATGCTTGCGTCACATAAATATAGATGTGGTACATAGTGTTCCTATGTCATTCATGTGGGATCAATTCTTTTTATGCCTGTCATATCTGTAGATGTGGCATATAGTGTCAGCACAGTCATTCTAGTGGGATCAGTTCTTTTTATGCCTTTGTCATGTAACTATAGAGATGGCATATAGTGTTGAAATGTCATTCTAGTGGGATCAGTTCTTTTTATGCCTTTGTCATGTAACTATAGATATGGCATATAGTGCTGACATGTCGTTCTAGTGGGATCAGTTCTTTTTATGCCTTTGTCATGTAACTATAGATATGGCATATAGTGCTGACATGTCATTCTAGTGGGATCAGTTCTTTTTATGCCTTTGTCATGTAACTATAGATATGGCATATAGCATTACTGTGTCATTCTAGTGGGATCAGTTCATTTTATACCTATCATATCTATAGCTGTGGCATATAGTGTTCCTATGTCAATCTAGTCAGACTAGGTTCTTTCTGTTCCTGTGTTACATCTGTAGATGTGGCATAAAGTGTTAACCATGACATTCTTTTTATGCCAGAATAACTCCTATTTGTAACTCATAGTTTACCATTATGATCATGGTTTTATTCCAGTTTTCAGGCCAGATATAATTTTAAGTAAGCAAACCTTAACTTGCTCAGCAGTAATCTAGATCAGAGAACTGATTGTAATTCTTTTGTGAAAGCACACGTAAGTGCTTGTTTGCCAAGCAATTAAATACTCATCAAACAGATATCACGTTTGCTTAGCACCCTGGTTCACCTAAGAAAGTTCAAGAGTACTGTCTAACCAAAAGTGGTCAGTTATTATTATAATTTGATAAAAGATATGCTTCAGATATTCTAAATAGAATACACAAGACATTGACACTGGATATTGTCTTTTCTCAGCAGACTTTGCTGTCATATAATCAGAGAGCTAACTGTAGGAAGTATATTTGAAAGAAAGTCGCTTTAAATCAGTAAGACTTAATGTTGTTGTGGGTGTTTTCATCACATGAAAGGCCATACATGGTGGCCATTAGAACTGCTGCAGAAAGAACCCAGTAAAACCCTGATAAGAACCACCAGCTCATGGGAAGTTAATGGTAAGCTTTCTCACATGCACACATTGGCTGAGCCCAAGACTCAAACCCGTGTGGACATAGGTGAGACAAAGATTTAATGCTTAAAAAATATTGGTGGATACAAATGTGATGTTTCCATTTTTGTTTGTTTTGGATTCCCCATTTTTATCTCCCGTTTAAGTAAGGTCAATTGAGTTTGTCGAATGGCCCTGTGTCCATTATGTGTCACTCATTTTGCATTGTCCATTCATTAACAATTGCTTGTTACCCATATGGTGTAAATATTTCCGATCTGATTTCAATTAAAATTGGAATATGGGTTGATATCATGAAACTTCGAATGAGTTTGATGATGAGATAGATTCATGCACTTGATTCACTAACCTTGTTGCCATTCTGGAGATTATATTTCAGATCCAGTTTCATCAAACTTGGAATATTTGCTTATATAATTTAAGTTTCAGTATAGTTAACAAATTGAGTCAGATCCTTGCATACTTATGAGATGATCTTGCATCTGATTGGCTGAGCTTGTTACCACTCTGGAGGTTGTATTTTAGAGCTTATTTTGCTCAAACTTGAAGTGTGGGCTTATGTGATTAAGATCTTGGCTAGGTTCTTAATTGTATACTTAGCACATCCTTTGCACAGGTTGTTGCACTTGTGGAATGGTTCCAATCCTTGTTAGAATGATTGTGACTGATTTTGTTAGTGTGTACATAGTTATGGCCCCTGTTTGACTTGGCGCTCTTCACTTTAGTTTTGTTTCTGTTTAGTAACTTTTGAAAGACAATGCATTGAAATTAAACTTGGTATAAGGTTTTACATTGAGAAGACTTTGGTCACGTTTATCATTTTTGCTCAAATTGAGTTTAGTTTACATGTTTGAATGTTTATACAGATGTCCTTTGATTTTTTACATAGCTTTTGGATCTTTTTGGCTGCAATAAGTGAATATGCCCTTTAAAAACACAAATCAAGCTTTGTATACTTGACACAGGACAAAGCACATTATTTATGAAGTATGTCCATTCAATCATCTGTCTGTTGCCAATTTCCTTTTTTTACAATTCATATTGTCCACCATCTGTAGTTACCAGACTTGATAGATGACATATACCTAGTGTAATTAAGAACCTTATTGAATCACCAAAGGTCAGTGTCACTAAGAAGAACACTAGTTTCTGTACTATAATGTATATTTTCTGCCATTTACTGTTACCAGACTTTGTAAATAGCTTGCACTTGTAAGAAAGAAATCTGTCAATTTAAGGGGTCAAGAGGTCAAAGTTCATGGTCATTGTCCTTGTTTTGGACTGAAAGAAAACAAACGGTTTCCACATAATAACTATAGTTCTCCACCATCTACAGTTACGAAACATTGTGGATGGCTTGCACTTGAGATAAGTAAAAGGTCTAGTGGTCTTAGGGACTGAAAGAAGAAAAATGTTTCCATGTAATGACTCGAGTTTTCCACAATCTACACTTATCAGACTATGCAGATGGTTTGCACTTCAGGTAAGGAAAAAATCCAGTTGATATGAAGGTCAA
The DNA here is from genome assembly GCA_016617855.1 of Megalonaias nervosa. Classification (NCBI taxonomy): domain Eukaryota; kingdom Metazoa; phylum Mollusca; class Bivalvia; order Unionida; family Unionidae; genus Megalonaias; species Megalonaias nervosa. The sequence goes on along the minus strand of JAECUM010014174.1, from coordinate 6,288 downwards.
AGGTATAGGTCATTGTGACTTAAAGAATAACATATAGTTTCTGCACAATAACATTTTTATACATAATATACCTGGACGAAACTTTGTGGATGGCATGCACTTCACATATAGAAGAAGCCTGTCTGTTTTGGTTGTTGTTGTTGTAGGGTTTAGCACCATTTTTCAGCACAAGATAGGCTGTACATGGCTGCCAGTATAACTGGTGGAGGAAGAACCCTGGAAAACCCCAGGAAGAACCACCGACCCACGAGAAGCTACTGGCAAGCTTTGTCATGTACCCACGTTAGCCGAGCCTGAGACTCAAACCCATGCAGACAGAGGTGAGATGGCAGTGATCCGTAACGGTGAGCGCTTTAGACCACTCAGCCACTCGGGGCCTCCCTTCTATTTTGGTGTCAGAAGGTCAATATTGCCTTTAGCATATAGCAAATTTGCCATATCTGCTGCTCAGCTAATAGAGCTGTAAATTCATAACATACAAAAAACCTAGGATTTCTGAGTGTTCATTAGTTAAACCTCTGTGTGATATAAAGCGGACCATGTGGCAATCATAATTGCATATTAGGTGAGTACATTTACCTAGTTATGTTGTCGTTTTGGGTTTAAACCCATTTCTCAGTACAAGGTAGGCTGTACATGGTGGCCAGTATAATTGGTGGAGGAAGAACCCAGGAAAACCCTGGTAAGAACCACCGACTTGCAGGAGGCTGCTCACATAACCACACTGGCCAAGCCTGAGACTTGAACCCACATGGACAAAGATGAAATGAAATTTGTAAAGGCGAGGGCTTTAGACCACTCAGCCACCCAGGGCCCCTCTTTATTATGTGCAAAGACCATTGATTAAAGTTTTCCAATATATCACAGTGTTAAATTCATTCACTGTACAGAAAGTCATTTTGGAGATGCTCAGATGCATAGTAAAGCCCAAAATAAAATCCATCAGTCATTTAGGGCAAGATTTTTTTAAAATGCAGATTCTATATGCAGACTGTCAGTGCATGTGGCTGATTCACTGTAAAGGCTACCAGTAATTTGGGTCTGCCGGTGTGCTGTTAGTAGCAACATATGTTGCATCTGCCTGTAATAGCATTCAGAATATGCCACTGAAAACAAAACTAAAGAAAAATGGGCTGTGAGGTCATCAGCTCAGCACAGCATTTCTTTGATAAAAATGTTGAATCAATGTCACATGAATGGAATTGTTTCCGTTGATGAAATTCAGGAAATATTAAGTCATTTTAACTTTACACAATGTTAACATGATTTTTACATTGCTCAGACACCATTTTTAAAGCAAAGAAACAGATTTTAAAAAATAATGTTTTCTGATGAATATCGACACTAAAGACCTTTCACTGACCGAAGTCGGGGCTAGATTAGCAATGAATATTGTTTGAGGTATTTCGGTAAACAAGGTGCCCCAGTTTTGAATGATTATTATTGAATGTAAAGCTACCAAGCACACAAAAAAGTCTAGGTTGAAGAAACAACACAAAGTTTCAGTAATCTCGTACATGACAATACTTCACCAGTTTGAAAGCACACTTGCAACAGTCCTCCTAGCATTCCTATTTTTCCAACTTTTCTTTCTTTTTTGTTTGACTTGTTTCTCCTCACATTTTCCATAATGACCTGGCAATCCCAGGCGTTCAGCGTTAAGAGGCTTGTGCTAGAACTGGTCAGCTTGGTGTCAGGATAATGTGACTGGGTGGGACATGATGCTACATATCTGCAGCATGATGCCCCAGTGCTAGACATCACTATAAACTGCCACACTGCAGACATCATAGCAGTATGACTGAAAATTTTTTGTAGGTACATTAAAAATCACACACACACACACACACACACACACACACGCACGCACGCACGCACGCACGCACGCGCGCGCGCGCTCATGTTTAAAATCAATTATATACAGCATGAATAGTCTTAGTGAAGAGAATTCAGATATGGTCTTAGTCTTGTGGAGCTGATCACATACTGCATGAATAGACACAGCAAAGCAAATTCAGATATGGTATCTTTGATGTGGAGCTGTGTATTTAAGGCATCCTGGACTAAAGAGACAGCTAGCATGTAAGAGTAGACATCTGTTTAAGTTTATGAAGATAGATCAAATAAAGTTCATAGTTTTGTAATATTTCTACATAAAACATCATTATTTTCCACTACTTTATCTCTTTTATGAAAAAAGTAGCTCTACTTTATTGCTACTTTTTAACAAAAGGTTGCTGAAAAGACTGTTACTGTTATATGACAGATTTATTTTTGTGAACATTAATAGCATTATTTTGTTTTGGCATTTCCCCCGCCTGTCTGCTCACACACAAATGTACGTAGTCATTAAGTTTGAGAAATTGCTCAATATAGAGTGGCTTGGCACATAATGTGATTGGCATTGATGGACCTCATTTGCTGTGTTTATGGTGAGGGAGAGCAAAATCTTGTATATGCCAAATTATCAGTTATTTTTTTAAAGAAATGAAGAGAAAATTATTTTCAGATGGGGTTCCCCATGGAGTAAGGTGGAAACCTATTGATATTGTGATCAAAATGTCAAAGGTCAGGTTGACTATCACTGAAAAAAAAACGGTTTCTGTAAAACAATTTCAGTTCTTGAAAATATACCTTTGCCAAAGTTTGTAGATGGCCCATACTTTGGGTAAGAAAGAAGCAGATTGTTTTGGTTTTGAAATGCTGAAGGTCACAGTCACTGACTGAAGGATTTAAAAAAATGGGTTTTGCATAATAACTTTAGTTCTATACCATATACTTTGACCAAAGTTGTTGTTGCACTGATGGTAAGAAAGTTTCTGATAGATTTGACACTCTTCAGCATGAAGGCCAAGGCCATGGTGAGTTTAATAAGAAAATGTTGGTTTCTGCAGTGTAAGTTTAGTGCAAGATTACATATCTTGACTAAAACCCATTGGTCAGTAATTTCTAAGTTTGCCATGCCCTGCTAGTGTCAATATGGAGGAATGTTAATCACAGGGCAAGGGTATAATGTACCAATCACAGTACTTGTTCAGTAGACAGTATTGTTTAAAAATAGTAAGAACAAAAATTTCCACACTTCAACTTCACCAATTCATATTGTCCACCATCTGTAGTTACAAGACTTGATAGATGACTTATACCTAGTGTAATTAAGAACCTTATTGAATCACCAAAGGTCAGTGTCACTAAGAAGAACACTAGTTTCTGTACTATAATGTATATTTTCTGCCATTTACTGTTACCAGACTTTGTAAATAGCTTGCACTTGTAAGAAAGAAATCTGTCAATTTAAGGGGTCAAGAGGTCAAAGTTCATGGTCATTGTCCTTGTTTTGGACTGAAAGAAAACAAACGGTTTCCACATAATAACTATAGTTCTTCACCATCTGCAGTTACGAAACATTGTGGATGGCTTGCACTTGAGATAAGTAAAAGGTCTAGTGGTCTTAGGGACTGAAAGAAGAAAAATGGTTTCCATGTAATGACTCGAGTTTTCCACAATCTACACTTATCAGACTATGCAGATGGTTTGCACTTCAGGTAAGGAAAAAATCCAGTTGATATGAAGGTCAAAGGTATAGGTCATTGTGACTTAAAGAATAACATATAGTTTCTGCACAATAACATTTTTATACATAATATACCTGGATGAAACTTTGTGGATGGCATGCACTTCACATATAGAAGAAGCCTGTCTGTTTTGGTTGTTGTTGTTGTAGGGTTTAGCACCATTTTTCAGCACAGGATAGGCTGTACATGGCTGCCAGTATAACTGGTGGAGGAAGAACCCTGGAAAACCCCAGGAAGAACCACCAACCCATGAGAAGCTACTGGCAAGCTTTGTCATGTACCCACATTAGCCAAGCCTGAGACTCAAACCCATGCAGACAGAGGTGAGATGGCAGTGATCCGTAATGGTGAGCGCTTTAGACCACTCGGCCACTCAGGGCCACCCTTCTATTTTGGTGTCAGAAGGTCAATATTGCCTTTAGCATATAGCAAATTTGCCAAATCTGCTGCTCAGCTAATAGAGCTGTAAATTCATAATATACAAAAAACCTAGGATTTCTGAGTGTTCATTAGTTAAACCTCTATGTGATGTAAAGCAGACCATGTGGCAATCATAATTGCATATTAGGTGAGTACATTTACCTAGTTATGTTGTCATTTTGGGTTTAAACCCATTTCTCGGTACAAGGTAGGCTGTACATGGTGGCCAGTATAACTGGTGGAGGAAGAACCCAGGAAAACCCTGGTAAGAACCACTGACTCACAGGAAGCTGCTCACATAACCACACTGGCCAAGCCTGAGACTTGAACCCACATGGACAAAGATGAAATGAAATTTGTAAAGGCGAGGGCTTTAGACCACTCAGCCACCCAGGGCCCCTCTTTATTATGTGCAAAGACCATTGATTAAAGTTTTCCAATATATCACAGTGTTAAATTCATTCACTGTACAGAAAGTCATTTTGGAGATGCTCAGATGCATAGTAAAGCCCAAAATAAAATCCATCAGTCATTTAGGGCAAGATTTTTTTAAAATGCAGATTCTATATGCAGACTGTCAGTGCATGTGGCTGATTCACTGTAAAGGCTACTAGTAATTTGGGTCTGCTGGTGTGCTGTTAGTAGCAACATATGTTGCATCTGCCTGTAATAGCATTCAGAATATGCCACTGAAAACAAAACTAAAGAAAAATGGGCTGTGAGGTCATCAGCTCAGCACAGCATTTCTTTGATAAAAATGTTGAATCAATGTCACATGAATGGAATTGTTTCCGTTGATGAAATTCAGGAAATATTAAGTCATTTTAACTTTACACAATGTTAACATGATTTTTACATTGCTCAGACACCATTTTTAAAGCAAAGAAACAGATTTTAAAAAATAATGTTTTCTGATGAATATCGACACTAAAGACCTTTCACTGACCGAAGTCGGGGCTAGATTAGCAATGAATATTGTTTGAGGTATTTCGGTAAACAAGGTGCCCCAGTTTTGAATGATTATTATTGAATGTAAAGCTACCAAGCACACAAAAAAGTCTAGGTTGAAGAAACAACACAAAGTTTCAGTAATCTCGTACATGACAATACTTCACCAGTTTGAAAGCACACTTACAACAGTCTTCCTAGCATTCCTATTTTTCCAACTTTTCTTTCTTTTTTGTTTGACTTGTTTCTCCTCACATTTTCCATAATGACCTGGCAATCCAAGGCGTTCAGCGTTAAGAGGCTTATGCTAGAACTGGTCAGTCTGGTGTCAGGATAATGTGACTGGGTGGGACATGATGCTACATCTCTGCAGCATGATGCCCCAGTGCTAGACATCACTATAAACTGCCACACTGCAGACATCATAGCAGTATGACTGAAAAATTTGTTGTAGGTACATTAAAAATCACACACACACACACACACACACACACACACACACACACACACACACACACACACACACACACACACACACACACACACACACACACACACACACACACACACACACACACTATCGTGTTTAAAATCAATAGTCTTAGTGAAGAGAATTCAGATATGGTCTTAGTCTTGTGGAGCTGATCACATACTACATGAATAGACACAGCAAAGCAAATTCAGATATGGTATCTTTGATGTGGAGCTGTGTGTTTAAGGCAACCTGGATTAAAGAGACAGTTAGCATGTAAGAGTAGACATCTGTTTAAGTTTATGAAGATAAATCAAATAAAGTTTTTATTTTTTTCCAGTTATTTACATAGTTGTGTAATATTTTCTACATAAAACATCATTATTTTCCACTACTTTATCTCTTTTATGAAAAAAGTAGCTCTACTTTATTGCTACTTTTTAACAAAAGGTTGCTGAAAAGACTGTTACTGTTATATGACAAATTTATTTTTGTGAACATTAATAGCATTATTTTGTTTTGGCATTTCCCCCGCCTGTCTGCTCACACACAAATGTACGTAGTCATCAAGTTTGAGAAATTGCTCAATATAGAGTGGCTTGGCACATAATGTGATTGGCATTTGCTGTGTTTATGGTGAGGGAGAGCAAAATTTTTATATGCCAAATTATCACAGTTATTTTTTTAAAGAAATGAAGAGAAAATTATTTTCAGATGGGGTTCCCAATGGAGTAAGGTGGAAACCTATTGATTTTGTGATCAAAATGTTAAAGGTCAGGGTGACTATCACTGGAAAAAAAATGGTTTCTGTAAAACAATTTCAGTTCTTGAAAATATACCTTTGCCAAAGTTTGTAGATGGCCCATACTTTGG
>JAECUM010014172.1:0-45969 GCA_016617855.1 Megalonaias nervosa | reverse complement strand
ATGACAAACAACAATCAAAACAGATTTGTTTTTGGCTATGACGGGAAGATAAATACAATTGCGATGTCTTCAATGCGTTATTGATATCTAATCGCATAGACTGGTTTACCCTTGATGATTACGTCATTGAGAAGTTATGTTATTACTTATAACTGGTCTGCCTCCAAGTTATCTATGATTCACTGTGTAGGAGGATTATTGTTCTACCTTATCGTACACCTTATGCTACTGACTGGAACCTGGTTGCAGAATTCTTTAAACTTTCTTAGTGTTAAACGTGACCTCAAAAACCCTAGAATCAGCTCTGACACTTGGAATAAAATAGGTCAGTGAAACTTAGCAGTCTGGAAGAGCGACTCAAAAAAAATTCTTACAGGTCATTTTTTATGGTTTTATCTATATTTTAACAAAAGTTCAATACTATCAAATGTTTCGTAGTTTGATATTGAGCTTGAGTGTCGAACCTGAAAAAAAATTGCAAGAATACTGGGTTAAATTCTGCAGTTACAGAACAATCAGAACACGACAATGAACTCTGACCCCATGCACCAAATGACTCCTGACAACAAACTCGTGAATTCACCAATGTAGAAACTATACTATAGTCTTTATAAATCAGTGAAATTGTGAAAATATGTCAACTAAACAGTATGTATATGATTTTTAAGTTTTAGTAAATCTGCATTTGCTCCTTGGAAACACAAAAACAAAAATTTAGAATTATGAGCATATTTCAAGTTTTATGCTCAAGGTATTTTGTGATAACGTTTTTTTGAGCGAACACTCGCTCACAGCTCTTTGGTAATGGATTCGATCTACATATGCCGTGCCGTGAAGTGGATCAGTGCCCTGGTCCAGAGGTTACTGGTTTTCTCTTTAGTGGTCATATTTAATCCATCTTAGGTTGTCGTCCTTGCTAAGAATAGGGTACAATCACAAACAACAATAAAATATGATTATCATTAAGTGCCCCTAAAGTGAGGGCGATGGTGAACATTTTAGTATAACCAATTTCAGACAGGTCGTCTTTGAGACGACCTGTTTTCGAATGTTCACATAGCAAAGCATGTACAAGAATGTTCTCATTTTAAATTGCCCTAAGGCAGATAATTTACACAAAAATAATTATATTACAGTTCTGCGTGTTCTGTCACACGGGTTCTTCTTCGCTTCTGGTTGGTACTGATGTTGGATTTCATCTTGCAGAAAAAACGTTCGCAAACAATGTTCATTTTGTTATGGCGGTCAATTTTACCAAGAATCTTGTTTGCGTGTCACTGAGATTGGTATGAAAGCATGCACTTGCTTTCCTTTACATATATTAATTATAACTGTCAGCAATAGAAAGACATGATGGATGGATGGAAAGGAATGTTTTCTTTTAAGTGTTTAAGAAAATAATAGGTATACATATAAATCTTATAAAACTAGTTTCAGATATGTACAAAAATACAACCAAGAGAAAATTCAATTCAAGGTTGTATATTTATTAGCTGATTTTTATAAATATATCTAAACCTTTTCATACAACAGACAGAAATTTTACTACTATATAACTATATTAATAAATGCATGCCATTCAATTTCAAAACATTCCAGTTTATTTTGTCGTTTTGCTAATTCCATCTCACAGTGTAGTATCATTTTAAACAATTTTAAACAAAGGTAGGGATGGAGGTTTTCTTTCATGACACAAATTATATATGTATCATTTAGATATCAGCAATATAAAACTAATTATATTCCCTGCTTCTAACATAAGGACAATTATTCCGGCAAGTGAAAAGGTATGCAAAAAATTAGTATTGTTTCTAATCCACTGGCTTAAATCATTCCAAAACTGCTTTACAGTAGCACAGTCCTAAAAAGGGTAAATTAACGTTTCCGGTGAATCCATAGAAAAGAACATTTATTATTATTTTTCTATTCTACTTGCTTCTAGACATGTGTTTGTTGCAAGAGATCTATGCAGTAATGTATACTGAAACCAAATTAGATTTGAATCTTTTGTAATTTTGTATGTTAAGGCAAAATGCCTTGTCCAATCCAATTGGTATGGTAGATTATGCTGCGTTTTCCATTTAATTAATGCTTTAGTTTCTAATATTTATGTGTCTTTTACCAAGGTACCATAAATATTTCTGCAGCCTTTCTGAGTTTCAAGGAGACGTTTATTTGCACTCCAAGATTTTTCTAATCTTTCTTGTTTTGATTCGATAGATAATCTTTTCAAATAGGATTTCACGGGATTAAGGACCCCTACATATTGTAGAAAGTTAGTGCCAACATTATATATTTCATGAACTTTTTGTCATGAAAGGAATTGTCCATTACTCTGGACTATATCGTTGATAAATATTATACTTTTTTTCAAACCATTTTTGCCAAAAAATATAAAGACCCTCCGAACTTAATATTTTCATTAAACATTAGGGTTTCAGTAAGAAAAAGCGTTTGGAATAAACTTTTTAGAGTATATGTTACAATAAATAAAAACATCCTTCCAAAATATATTATCGACATCTTCTATGTTCCTTTCTATATAATTGATACCAAACTTGTTAAATTCCTTAAAAAAAAATCAAAACAGTGAAACATTATTTTACTCCATTTTATACTTTTGGTAAGTATTCTTCTGATCCAGGGTATTTTGAGAGAACAAATTAAATTTTTTTAAAGTTAATCATTGCAAGTCCCCCCTTTTTCATAATTTTTAGTTATTATTTTTCTTTGTATCTTGTTAACTGACCCTTCCACGAGTCCTTGTAACTATTACTTTTTTAATAACCATTCTGGAAGATTTGGTAAACTAATTAATATGTGATTTAATGTTGATAAAGCAAGTCATTTTATCACAGTAATTTTGCAATAAGGGGTAAGAATTCTCTTCGAACACTGGGTCATTAGTGTGTTGATATCATTTAATTTACTATCATAATTAAGATTTATCGTGTGACTTAAATCTGTAGAGAAGATAATGCCTACTATTGTGAAACTATCATATCTATCCAGCATTAATTATACTCTGTACACTAATGTCGGGGTTTGTTGTTTTTTTCATGCTTCATATCCATAATATTCTTGGGGTATTTTTTGCAATATTTACATTAAGGCTCGAGGTCTCTGTATACAACTTTAATGTGTTCATTGTATTTTTAAAAGCTTTTTCAGACCCATCAAAAAGCAATGCATACTGGGATATTGGAAATTCATTTCCATTTATATTAATACCATGTACATCTTTATTCTTTTTAATCATTAATGACATTATCTCTGCACAGAGTTCAAATAAATAAGGTGAAAGGGGATCGCCTTGTGTGCATTCTCTCTCTCTCTCTCTCTCTCTCTCTCTCTTTCTCTAACGAAGCTATGTCCATTAACCCATTTTATAAAAGAATTACCGAAGTTGAAAAAAATTTGGTACTTTAAATAAAATTTCGCATTCCACAGAATCAAAAAGCTTTTTTGAAGTCAGTCTGTAGTGGCATACTTGGTATGTTATGCTTTTCAGTGAAAAACATTACATTGTATACTGCTCTTATATTTTCACAAATAGATCTACCATCCATAAAACCTGTATGATCATCATTAATTAAGTATGGTAATATTTTTAAAATCCTATTTGCAATACGTGCTGAGGCCACTTTATACGTAGTATTAAGAGGAAATATTGTTCTCCAATTTTTTTTGAATAATTTTTATCTTTATCACCTTTAGGAATTAAAAATAATAATGCCTTCTTTCTGAGCATATGAGAGTCTATTTATTTCATAAAAAAATATTAATTGACCAAGCTAAAAAAGCCCCCAAATCATTCCAAAAGAACTTTAAAAACTTCAGCAGAAAACCCATCAGAACCTGGACTCTTAGAATTCGTGGAGGGGGGGTGGGGTTGGGGGGCTCTGTTTTGTATTTAGTTTTGGAATATCATAGTCATTGAGTAATAAATTTGGATATATATTTTCTACAACTCTTGAGGCATACAGACTTTCATAATAGGACTGTGTCTCTTCAAGTATTTCTTTTTGTATGGTAATGACTTTTCATATATTTGCTGAGATAGTTTCGGGTTTCTAAGCTGCAAACATATTTCGTCATTTTCTCACCTTCTTCAATCTATCTAACTCTAAACCTAATCATATGACCCTTAAGTTTTTCAGGACCCAATTCTTGTAATTCAGTTTGTTTTTCACCTATCAAATTAGTATTAATTATTTCATTATCATCTGATAACTTATTAATCTCTTTAATTAGATCTTTCTCTCTAGTCTATCCTTGCCTTTTCTTGAAAGAAGGATAATATATTCTTTTTGCTCTAATCTCTATTAGAAGAATTTAAAAAATAACTGGTCATTTATTTTAAATAGTGTTTCATCATTCGGAATATCACTGACATCATTCTGGATATAAATATTTGACAAATATTGTATTTTAATGTTTTTAATTATTTCTTTTATATTTTCAGTATATGTCTTGTCATTAAGTAGTTAGTTATTGAACTTCCAAAATGATTTTCCCTTCCTGAAGTTCACAATTTTGCACACTAATGTTAAGAGAGAATGGTCCCTTCAATACCCTGGTTCAATATCCGCTGCTTCAATATCCATAAGCAGGTTCTCCAAAACCAGGAAAACAAATCAGGCCTTGCTCTTTTGCTTCTACCCCTCCAAGGGTATATTTTCTTTTCTCCACGAATTTCTCTCCAGATATCAATGAGCCCAAATTCATTCGTGATCTCTATCAGTTTCTCTCTTGATCTTGGGTTGTTCAGTCTGTCATATCATGTTGTTGATCCTAACTAAATAAAAATCTCATCCTATGATTATCAAGTTATCATGATAATTATTTAAGTCAGTTTTCAACTGTTGATAAAAATTAGGACCGTCTTTATTCTGGACCATACATACTTCATAGCCTTACGTTCTTATTTTCTATTTGCATATCTATATTAATCTTATTTCCCTCAGTGTCTTTTCGTATCTGCTTTAATTTAAATTCGAAATTATTGTTAAAAAGAACCGCTACTCCTCTAGATTGACTTGAAAAATTGCTAAAACAAAAAAAAGTATCCATATCCCCACTGACAACGTATAAAATACTCTTCGTTTTGTATGAAATGTGTGTCCTGTAAAAATATAAACTGAAAACTGTTTTTGTTGTAAAAAATTTAAGACATCGATGGAGAGGAATCGTTATGACCGAATGAAGAATCCGAGCTGAAGATCCTTGCTTATAACATGTAAGAGGATATTAAACTGAAGATCTGATCGGAGTATCCAAGCTGGTATGCTGGCCTCGTGCCACGGAATCCCATAATTCCGCTTTACCTTGTTAGCCCGTGGTAAGAGAGAAAACACGAATGCTGTTCAGCAGTCATAAAAAATGTTTTCCTTGAACAAGCTTTGAAGTAGCTACGATGTCGTAGCCTCGACATGGTCGAAATTAATCATTTTGAATGAAGTCGAGCTTATGATGAAGATATTTAGCCAATATAAGATAAAATATATTGGTATAGTTACACCAACAAATTCACCTTGCCCGCCACGACAGATAATCTCGCGCAACTCTTTGATACTTAGGACCGTGTTAATACCCAGTCCACCAATACAAGTACAAGCTTTGAAGTAGAAACGGAGACTCATGCTCTGGGAATTTAATTATCAACACACTAACAGAATGAAACCACGTGCGTTTCCTTGGGGGTAATTGAAGCCAATAGAAGTTTTAAAAACATCCCAAATAATTACCATCAAATAAATAGAAACAAAACGACTTTCATCATTAACAGATAGAAGAGGTCATTTCATATAAAATTTATGTAACGAGTATAATAATTGTTGTCTTTGCTAGCCTTGGCGAGCAAAAGATTGAAATTTGTCGACAGGTTTAACAAATTTAATTTCGAATAACTATAAACATAAAAGTATGTTTATTGCATGATGAAAAATACTGATTTTATGACGAAACCGCAAAACAGTGGCGTAAAATGACTATGAACTATATTTGGATGCCTAGATTATTACACCATGAGATGTTATTCTATGTCTTGCATATGGAACTTTACAAGTATATATCAATTGTAAATAACAATATTCGTGTACTAAATAAAATACACAATAGCGATTTTGAGTCATTTGGTTTTTAATACTTCGTGTAAACCATTCTCAATAAGATCCTCGTTAATATTCGTGTATTACGAAAACAGGCTAAATTCGGTAATTCGTGTATTACGAAAACAGGCTAAGCTCGGTCATTCATATATTACGAAAACAGCTAAGCTCGGTAATTCGTGTATTACGAAAACAGGCTAAGTTCGGTAATTCGGCAAGTGAAACAATATACAGTATCATTCACTACAATGTAATTAAAATCGGTGTGTCAAAGTAACATCACTCACATGAACATGAAAAAGAGAGAACAAAGAAATAATGAAATAATGCTGAAGGAAGCTCACGTAACAACTACTAAATCCAATTTTCATCATCTAATTTATGTGCTTATTTGTACTGACTCAAATCATTTATAATAAATGTTAATATACTGTAAATGTATGTATGTATGTATGTATGTATGTATGTATGTATGTATGTATGGACCGCACCGGTGGCCAAAGTGGTTAGACCGTCAGCCTCGGATGCGGGAGATCGCGGATTCGAACTTCGGCCGTGTCATACCAAAGATGTATTAAAATATGGTACAAGCAGCTGCCTCGTCTGGTGCTCAGCATTAAGAGGTTAGTGTTAGGAATTGTCGGCCTGGTGTCAGGATAATGTGACTGGGTGGGACATGATGTCTGCGGCATGATGCTTCGGTGCAAGACATCACTATAAACTGCCACACTGCAGACATCGTAGCGATATGACTGAAAAATTGTAAAAGCTACTTTGAAAATCCAAATGACACACACATGTATGTATGTATGTATGTATGTATGTATGTATGTATGTATGTATGTACGTACGTGTGTGCGTGCGTGTGTGTGTGCGTGCGTGCGTACGTACGTACGTATGTACGTAAGCATGTATGGGTGGACGCAATACTGACTATATGGTGCTGTTGAATAGCATTTCCAAGAATGTATTAGAGAGCAGCAATTCAGTGAAAATGAAGAAAAATTTTGTTGAAATTGGTGCTTCCTCTATAAAATAAACAAAAACAAATCTAAAAGGATAGAAAATTAAAAAATATCCAGAAATACTTGAATGATGGTATGATTTCGATCAAAAACAGGCGTCTCTTAATTTGCAAAATTTTCAACTGAGAGAGCTCATTATGATTATAAAGTTTGACACTTTTATTTTGTGAGATTTATTTTCTTAAAGAGTATTTGTCTACTCGTACCTCAACAAATCAATGCAAATTTTTAGGGGCGATCACATATGTTGGATCTACTTTAGGTAGTTGCGTTCATCCCATGAATGTTATTTAAGGTTGAAAACTGTATTATAATTACAGATTTACATTTCATAGAGTTACCTTTTCGGTTGAAAACTGAATTAAATTACATTTACTACATTTAAATGAGCGAGTTACTGTTTACGGTTGAAAACTGTACCATGATTACAGTTATTACATTTAAAAGAATTGAGAATTGTATCATAATTACGGTTATCATATTTAAAAGAGAGAGTTACCGTTACGGTTGAAAACTGTACCATAATTACAGTTATTACATTTAAAAGAGACTTACCTTTACGGTTGAAAACTTATAATTACTGTTATTACATTTAAAAGAGTGAGTAACCTTTACGGTTGAAAACTGTACAACAATTAACAGTTATTACATTTAAAAGAGAGAGTTACCTTTAGAATTGAGAATTGTATCATAATTACGGTTATTACATTTATAAGAGAAAGTTACCTTTACGGTTGAAAACTATTATAATTACAGTAATTATATTTAGCAGAGATTTTCATTTAGGGTTGAAAACTATTATAATTACAGTTATTACATTTAAGAGAGATTGTTACCCATATGGTTGAAAACTATTATAATCACGGTTTATTATTTTTAAGAGAGATTGTTACATTTACGGTTGAACTGTATTATTACAGTTATTATATTCAAGGGAGATTGTTACCTTTACAGTTGAAAACTATTATAAATACAGTTATTATATTAAAAATATATTATTACCTTTATCTTTTTAACTCATATTCCTGAGCAAAGATAGAGGAACAATTTATTAACTACGAAAGTATATTATGCTCATCCTGTATGATAGATACATGGCTATCCTCCACCTTTGCAGGCAAATGAAACCACTCAAAAGGAGATCCGTATACGCCTGCCAGTAACTAAAGACATATGTTGACGTAGCCGGATACATCATATTTCTAGAAGAGTACGTATTTATTACCGCCCGTGCGTTTCCTTGGAGGAACATTCAAGAAGCGATATATGCCGTAAATGTCTAGACAAATAGTATGTCAAAGAACGAGGCTACTTGCCAGAACATTGCTACATGTATCTTCCCCTCCTCCCCCCCCCCCCGCCTCAATCCAGTAGAGAAGTTCAACAATATAATTGAAGATGCCTGCTTGGTAAGCAGTCAGAGCTATCACTGTTACTTATTCATCAGAACATGAAAACAGCTTAATCCAATAAAGTCTCTACCGTATATACTTGCTTATAAGTCCAATCAAACTGCAAACAACAAAGATCCTGATCAGCCGTAACATAATGTGCCTGCATATCAGGGTCTATGTTGTGTGTTCCACTCATTACTCCTAACAAACTGTATAGATCCAGATCTGCCGGCGTATTATGCGCCGGCAGATATGATTCTGTACAGTTTGCAGTTTGACTCGTCTTATAAGCGAGTACAGACAGTATTTTCTATATTCAGTCCATAATGGTAACTATCTCATGTCTACTCGATCGAGCACGTTTGAAAACTTGTAGGAGAGCTACAATGTACTGGTAGTAACATTGACCTGAATAATGACTTTGGTAAAGAATCAATTAAGAATCAAATTATATTTTTATCTGAAGAGTGTACAGCTTACGATACGATATTCATTAAAAGCATGTGTTACTGGGTGTTCAAACGAAGATTTTATGAGTTTATGAAAGGACCAACACATGTGTTTCCTATGTCTTAATGTACATTAAAAGGTTGAAAATGCTTTATGTGCCAATCATCTCAGTATCTTCTGCTTTGCATGTAACATGTATATTACGATCGTTACACCTTCTTACTTTGCATGTAACATGTATATTACGATCAGTACACCTACTTGCTTTGCATGTAACATGTATATTACGATCGGTACACCTACTTGCTTTGCATGTAACATGTATATTACGATCGTTACACCTACTTGTTTTGCATGTTATATGTATATTATGATCGTTACACCTACTTACTTTTGCATGTAACATGTATATTGCGACCAGTACACCTAATTACTTTGCTTGTAACATTTATATTTGGATCGTTACACCTACTTCCTTTGCATGTAACATGTATATTACGATCGTTACACCTACTTACTTTGCATGTAATATGTATATTAAGATCAGTACACCGGCTGCTTACTGTGGAAATAACAAGAGAGCATGTTTCATCAGCCTGTATATTATGCAGATTTTATTAATAATCCACGGCTTTTATTTATAGATGTCACTTTTATGTACAAACTATTTCAGTTTTCTTGTTTCATCTCCTCCGATAAGTCTAAAATTTAAGGATTGTTCTGGTAATGAACTTTTCACAGTAAGAACCAGAAACCGTAGAAGTAAATATTAACACAGTATTTATGATAATTTTCGTCTAAACACAAAACATCATATTGCATTTAGGGATAAACACAAAGTATCAACTTGCTTGTAAGAATAAACACAAAGTATCACGTTGTATTTAAGGATAAACACAAAATATCAAATTGTATTTACAGATAAACACAAAGTATCACATTGTATTTAAAGATATACACAAAGTGTCATATTGTATTTAAGAATAAAGAAGTACCATTAAATTAAAAGGATTTATAAGAATAAATAAAGAGTAAATCGTCTTTGTCAGTGCATACACATTTGAGTGCTTGCGAATAATTGTCCACGTATTAACAAAATTATCGATATGTGAAACAGAAAAAATTACGCCTAATTAAATTATCAACTAATAACTGTTAGGTTACATCATGTGAGGAGAACGTTGGACCAAACAGAAGTGGCTACAATTTGGGGGAAGCGAGTAAACCTCTCACACTATTTTGAGTGCAGTCAACTGTCCAGAGTATACGATCGAATGTTGCAGATTTTATGAAGCGTTTTATCGACCACTGATTAAAAATGACATCGATTATACATACATATATATATATATATATATATATATATATATATATATATATATATATATATATATATATATATATTCATTCGACAGACTAAATAAATAGCTCAAGAACGATCTGGAAAATAAAGTAACCGGAACTTTATCGACTTTAATGAATAATAGGCAATATGCAAATACTCACCCACCACTTCCAAGAAAGACTAATGTCCAGCAATCAGGTAAATCGAACACAGGACGTAACAACATGTATCATAAGTAGCCGAAGATTCGACACATGCACCCATTTCCGGTCTGTGACATTGAACTGGTTGGCTGTCAGTGTAACGCCACCAAAGCTTTTCTATAATAGTCGAAGTGCCCGTCTTGGTGCTACTTTGAAGCGACTGGTTCAAGATTTGGAATAGAACTAGCATTTACCAATGTTGGCATGCACAAACCTCAGTCTGTTTTGAAGGAAAGAAGCTACTCGATGCATCTGGTTGTACAACTTAAGATCTATCTAGTTGCATAACTTACAAATACACTGTGTAAGCCTTGCATCTCAAGCAAGCCGATCACAACTGTAAATGTGTCCTCAAGTTGTGTAATTATGGCTACATTTTCAGTGTAGTATAACTTAGTTCAAACATATTGGAATGCAAAGACATTTGGATTATAAAACAAAATGTCTCATAAGAACATCAAGCTTGATGGTTTTGCGGAATTTTGAGCGGAGACGTCTTTACGACTTTTTGATTTAATGCAGACATAACTGACAAAATTTGTTTTATTGTTTTGAAGACTGCCAGTATGCAACATCATTTTTTTCCCACCAATACACTTAATCTCTTAACACTCAATTCTACCTTAGAAACAGAGAAGGGTAAATTTCAACACATGTGTATTTTGAAACTAATTAGGCTTTTAAAAATTTTAATCATGGCACCATTTAGAAGCGGCTACACCCGGAAGTGACGATTTTCTCCGACTGTATTGTTATGATCTGAGTACGCAATCATACTTAAATTTAGTCTCGGTAGCACAAGGTTATAGGATCGCTCCGGTGACCTAAGGTTACAGGATCGCTCCGGCGCTGGCCTAAGTGGTTCGAGCGTCCGCCTCGGATGCGGTATGTCGCAGGTTGGAAGCCCGGCCTAGTCATACCAAAGACTTACAAAAATGGTATTAGCGCTCAGCATTAAGAGGTTAGTGTTAGGACTGGTCGGCCTGGTGTCAGGATAATTTGACCAGGTGGGACACGATGCTACTCATCTGCGACATTACGCCCCAGTGCTAGACATCACTATAAACTGCCACACTGCAGAAATACGCTAGACTGGAAAAATGTTAATGCTACGTTAAAAACACACACACACACACACACACACACACACACACACACACTGTTATAGTGAATCTTGTACAGAAGAAAAGGCTTATATTAGTTTATCTAGCTTATCACCTACTAAACTATGCATGAAATTACAAACAAAAACCTCCCCACCCCCACGGTGGAGTAGCAAAGCGGAAGCCTAGAAGCTTCCACAGGTGTTCTGGTCATATTTTAAAAGCATATATCTAAGTCATGATTCTGTCACAGGAAGCTTCCATATAATTTGTTACGCAACTTTACGAGTATTACAAATTCTGGATTTTGATATGACCCAATGCACAAATTTAATATATGTATACTGTTTGTATAAGAAAAAGGAACAATGTTCATGGACAACGCATATCTTGGAAAGATAATAAAAATAACGTCAGCAAGGCATTAAAGTAAAATTGTACGTAAGTATTTAAGAGATTCTACTTAAAACAGGTCTTGGCAAGTGTTCTACAGGTACATGCAACCAAATCTATCATCGTAACATTCCCCAATAACCATTTCCTACCGTCATCAAGCGCCTAGCAACAGTCAAATTACTGTCATACGTTACCTCAATAAAAAACAAAGAAGGCAATAAACGAAAGACGTTTAGCATGCTAAGTACAAAGATCTAGCCGATATTGATTATAGGGGAAATGACTTTTGCAGAACATGTTTGTTTTTTAGAAGAAACATTCGTAACTGTGTTAGAACATCGCTCACCTACGATAAACCATTAGTTAACAGTCTGTGTTAACCATTGCAAACGACACATTCAACGCACAGACGGAAGCTGTTAACTCGTTTATTGATAAATCCCGCAAAAACTGTTTGGGAGCTGTACTTTATCATATCATATCATATCATATCATATCATATCATATCATATCATATCATATCATATCATATCATATCTCAGTCAATTAATATTCCTCAACCATGATGGAAGACGACACGTCGCAATTCCGAGAGTTTAATTTCATCTATATAAATATAAGACTTTAAGCTTTACTGTTCCCCACCCCACAAACATACATCGAATATATTCTCTTCCATATGCCTCTCAACAAATTAAGTTTTTTCTTCTTTACACCAATGTACTGCTCCGGTGGCCTGGCGGTTAGAACGTCCGCCTCAGATGCGAGAGGTCGCGGGTTCGAAAACCGGCCGAGTCATACCAAAGACTTATAAAAATGGTACTAACAGCTGCCTCGCTAGGCGCTCAGCATTAAGAGGTTAGTGTTAGGACTGGTCGGCCTTGTGTCAGAATAATATGGCTGGATGGGACATCATGCTACATGCCTGTGGCATGATGCCCGAGTGCTAGACATCGCTATAAACTGCCACAATGCAGACATCGTAGCAATATGACTAACAAATTTTTAAAGCTACGTTAAAAATCCAAATCACACACATTTTACACCATTGTTGATGTTCGTTGCGTCCAGCAAAAGAGCTAATCACCCACTAAGAATTGTAAATTACCAACAAATTAGGAAACATCAATTTATTTACACATTTATCTTAGCAGTTGTTACATTCTGATTTCATTCATTCATACTTATTATGAAAACTCCTCAAAAATGAGAGAAGGCAATGATATGTCGACGCCATTGTGCCAGAGTGCTGGAAGGAAGTCCGTAACAGCAAAAAGTATGGTTTTTGTAAAGTATTCTGTTTTGCTTATACCCGTAAAGCGTACAAATTTAGGTGCTATCGTACATAGGTGGCTAACATGCGTTTGCTTCTCAAAAGCACTTACAAAAAGAAATGTCCGAAGTCATGTTAATAGTTCGCCAATATCAGCTTCTTGGATTAAGCATTTACAATTGTATCTGGATGGGCACGCACATGTCTAATTAAACGCACTTTAAATGTACTATTCGAATTCAGAGTTTAAAATATATTTAATTGCTTTTTGTTGTTTGTTTGTTTTGTTTGTTTGTTTGTCGTTGTTGAGGTTTAGGGGTTGGGGGTGTTTTTGTTTTATTTTCTTTCCGCGATCACATTCGAAATGGACAAGATGTATTAAATACTGTTTCGTAAAAGTTAATGCTTTTTGAGGGATTCGTTCGCTCGTTTTAGAATAAAGTCTCATCAATCCACACATGTGCAAACCGAGTCCTGCTGCAGTTGACTAAAATGATGACACGTATAATATTGTTAATGAGTGCGATATTCCGGTTGGTTTTGATAAGTAGATTTAGGATTAGATTTGACTTTTATAAGCTAGATTCTGTACGTTTCCGCTGAAATCTAAAGAAGTCAGTGCCAAGCAATCAGAGATAAGATTATCTTAGCAAAGTCTATGTGTGCGAGCGCATCCAGGTGAAACAACATTTTATGAGCCAGAATGTGCGCCTCACTTCATTATTCGGATAACGAGATCTCCAGCCTTTCATATTTGCCATAAAGCTTTCATATTGCGCGGTAGATGGTAATGCATCAGACAGTGGGATGATTGGGATCTCTCACTGCAGAAAATAAATACAATCAATCATATCGTGCATCAACAGTAAATAGAAAGTGACTGAAAATGGCCTCCAGCCTTGACTGTTCCATCTCACATTACTGTTTCGTACCATATATATTTTAGGCGCAAGCCAAATCCGCGCACGTTACGAAAGCTCCAGATCATTGTTCACAGAAATCGTGTATCGTGTATCACCTACTGCGATGCACATTTTATGACATCCTAGGAATTGGTCATTACTCGTCTTAACTGGCGTTATTTCGTCAACAATGGTGTAAACCTGCTCTATAAACAAACAACCTGTCATTCCTAATTCCCAAGTGGCTGAGAGGCGAGCTAAATATGCATTGAACGACTTTGCACTTATTATGGAATAAATATATCCTTGCGAGTATCAATTAGAAAGTTAAAATCAATAGCATCACAAAAGTTTCCCGTGTTATATTACCGTATGTTTGATATTTGTAGGTACCGACCGCTCCAGTGGCCTAGTGGTTAGAGCGTCCGCCTCGGATGCGGGAGGTCGTGGGTTCGATCCCCGGCCGAGTCATACCAAAGACTTATAAAAATGGTACTCACAGCTGCCTCGCATTTAGAGGTTAGTGTTAGGACTGGTCGGTCTGGTGTCAGGATAATGTGGCTGGTTGGATTTACGTTAAAAATCCAAATCACACACACACACATGTAGGTACCCTATTACTCGCTTATAATGAGAGTCAAACTCCAAACAACAAAGATCCAGATCTGCAGTAGCATAATGCGCCTGCAGATCAGGGTCGATGTTGTTTGTTGTACTGATTACTCCTAACAAACTGTACAGATCTAGATTTGCCGGCTCATTATGAGCCGGCAGATCTGGGTCTGTGCAGTTTGCAGTTAGACTTATCTTATAAACGAGTACATATGGTAGGTAAGCAGGCAGGTATGGTGTTCAACGGTACGTCAGCACAATCCTGCACCATATGGTGCCAGTGAAAAACTATATTCTAAAATATAAATGGAAAATAAAGGTAAAAGGGTGAAGTCCTTCAAAATATAGGTTCAACAGTTGTTTTTTTTTAATTTATATAAACCGCATTCTTTTAGAAAGTCAAAGATTGTTACTGGGGAAACATAATTAAAAAGCAGCTTGATCGAGTTGACAGATTAAAATTTCTGTCTCTCAGTTCGAAAGCCTGTACACTCTACAAGAATGTGATCTACTTCAGTGGACACTGCCATGGTACGCATTCTGGTCAAGGTTTACCCTTCAGAAGGTAGGCACGGGTCAGGCATGTGTATCCGATTAGTAAGCGACGCGATATAACCACATCCATGGACGCCCGCAGCATGGGTCAAGGGGGGTCACGTGACCCCCCCCATCATACTGCATATATATATATATATATATATATATATATATATATATATATATATATATATATATATATATATATATATATTCCGACAAGTTTAATCATGCAAATGAAGCTGAAAATATGTCACAAGATTCTGTTCAAAACGCTTAATAAATATTAGCTTTAGTTTCAGGCTGCTTCTTATACTAACTCTCCCGGCTGTGACTGACTGACCCCTCCCCGCTGAAAATCCTGACCCACCCCCTGCGCACAGAAAGTCCTGACCCCCCCCCCGCAAAAAATCCTGCCGGCGCCCATGACCACATCTCTTATTTTTGTTTTATGAAAAGCTTATATATTTACATATGACAATGACCATGGAATGAATTACTTTCAAAATGGATTACAGTTTTACCTTGCATCAAATTCCTATTTAGCATGTTCATTGTTTTTGTTGTTTTATTTTGTTTGGGGTTTATTTTGGGGTTGGGGGGGTTGGGGGGTTTGTTTTTTGTTTAAAATATTGATATTTTAAACCCTCCCCACATCATCTTCCCCGGTCAAGGGTTGTCGGTCCACTTCGGTCCGCTCTGACCCTGATATATGTGGCTATCCTAAATAGCATCTACAGCTTCGCTATCAACAGCTTCCTGCAGCTTCGCTTCCTACAGCTTCGCTATCCCATTGCATGTTGGCTGCAATAAACCGATCCAATCAAATCGCTCGTTACATCTGCACATAAAGTTAGCAGCGAACGTGCGTCAATAATGTTGCACCCGGAATAGATTGGCGTGAGAGAACTGAGTCTATCTGGCAGTCAATTTTTCCAGTTCAATTCAATCACAAAAGTCACTTAAAGGGAATTTGTCTATATTGAATACCTAAATGACATCACTGACCTTTTCCCTGGTTACTGATTTTCGCTTGCTACGAACAGTAGGCCCAAGTCTTTCATCAACACGAGGGCACTTGTTCAGAATATGTAACTAGTTATATATGCCAGGAGGTCGGTGTCAACAAAGTGGATCAACGACCCCTGGCAAGCGAAAATGTCCCTACTTTAAAGGGAGAGTAAATATATGTATGTATGTATGTATGTATGTATGTATGTATGTATGTATGTATGTATTGTGTGTATATGTGTGTGTGTGTCTGTGTGTCTGTGTGTGTGTGTGTGTACAGAGTTGAACCGTGCACCAGCACATTCCTGACTACAGTGTGCCGAGTAAGGTTAGAAATCCCCAACAAGGCAAACAAAAAAGATAAAGACAATAAAGGCACATTTATAAAAATACAAAGTCTGATTTTGTTAACAGTACAAAAACCATCTCAACAAGAACATGAGAACAAGGTTGTCTCCATTAGACTCCTTTCACATCATGTATATTCTACGTCTTCGAGCCTGCAAGGAAATTTAAAAATAATTTCAAAAATGAGACAGAAACAGGTTCATTTGCTATTCTCAGTGCATCTGATAATGCAAACGTTCATTTCTTCCCCTCACTTACAAACTGGTCAGAATATTCTCTTCTGACACTCCTCCATGGTGAACAAAGAACGGCATGAAACTCTTATCATTTCCAAAATTTGAGATAACTGGGTAAACTTGTCCGTATAAGCACATACATGGAGTCGAATAGACTTGGACTGGAAATCTGTCCGATGACTTGCATCAAATGAAATTCGAGCAGAGTGCATTGAAAAAAAAAAAATACATGTACATTTCCATGCACATTTATGGAGAGATGTTGACGAACTGTAAAGTGCAGGAAAGTTGTGAGAAAAAGATGCCGCAATTTCGCATGTACACTATTTAGATCAAATATGTGCTTAAGTGACTGTGTGCACAAAAACGTTGGCTTTAATAGAGTACAATTAAAAATGTACAATAGAGTTCAATAGCAAATGAAAATAAAAAGGTTTCTATAAATCGACATTTTAATTTCATTTCCTTCTTATACTATTTTCAATACTTCAGACCCAATGTGAAAAGTTTAAAGAATTGAATAGGCATCCTCTGCAAGTCCAGGAGATTGGATTTTAGATGCACAGGTGCATGTACATTACGGAATGTCAAATAGCCTCTTATGTGGAAACAAAGTAAGCATATATTATTCTGCATTGTTCAATTGCTCGTCCTTACTCGCAAAATGGTACAGAGCAACTGACATTTTGTTGATCTGCCTCGAAAATACACCAGACGAGAAATTCTGCTTGATAACTTGGCTACCAAAAGCCGTGCCTTGGCTACCAAGTAGTTTCCGAGGGACATGCCTTGGCTATCAAGTAGTTACCAAAGGACTTGCCTTGGCTACCAAGTAGTTACTAAAGGACATGCATTGGGTACCAAGAAGTTACCGAGGGACATGCCTTGGCTACCTAAGGTAAAAGTATTAGAAAACGAATCAGATAGCAATGTTTTGTGAGAAACGATTTTGACTCTGTGCCAGACAAAGTACTAAGATGGGTAACGAAAACTGACAGAACACACAGGTACCTGGAGATTGGCGCTCCAGAACAATCTCTATCGACTGTGAAGGTTGTTCTACTCTAAGAACCAGCTGCATATCAACCAAGTTGACTTACTTACCATTTGGCATATTTATAGAAGCCTTGCTCCCTTAGCAACAACATATATATATATATATATATATACCTGCTATATAACCTATATATATATATATATATATATATATATATATATATTGCTTACAAGAGCTGGTTATGAATTTCGACGTAAGACACAAACATCCGCTACCGAAACCCTCACCGGAAATTAAGCCGATGAAAATAAGAATCCCATAACTTATTAAAATTTCAAAAAGGATGATTGAACCTAAAGAAAGAAAAGAAGTGTTGAGAAGTAGATCTCATGTCGGATATAAACAAAACACCGTTACATTAGTAAGAAATAGACAACCCACATCATCATCATCATCATCATCATTATTATTAACATTATTATTAATATTATTATTAAGGCTATTAAATGGAAAAGGTTCCAAATGAGATCTAAGAATCCAATATAAACTAAATTATAGCATATTTTGGTTAGTTAACAGATCGTGGCTTATAACAAATATTTTCAGGCCAAACCTTGAATAAGCAAAGCTGTTTGAACTAGTGTTCTTCGAAAAATAAGCAGAAAGACTCTTCAGTCTCCGAAATTGCATCCTTGATTTATATCGTGGGGAAAAAGACAGACACCTTTAAGCTTGGTATCCTTAAGAAAAGAGGTGAAATGAATTGCAAGTCGCATCATTCTTAGTTTAGGTGCAAGTTTAAAAAAATGTCGTAAGAATGAACTCGTCAGAAAATGGACGGCACATTTTTTAAAAATAGACTAGATTCAATAGACCCTACCAATATATCAATCAGTCATACTTATCACCTATTTAAAATGTATAGTCGGGGCCCCGAGTGGCCGAGTGGACTAAAGCGCTCACCGTTACGGATCACTACCATCTCACCTCTGTGTAGGTTCGAGTCTCGGGCTCGGCCAAAGTGGGTACGTGAGAAAGCTTGCCAGTAGCTTCTCGTGGGTCGGTGGTTCTTTCCGGGGTTTTCCTGAGTTCTTCCTCCACCATTTATACTGGCCGCTATGTATAGCCTATCTTGCGCTGAAAAAAGGCGTTAAACTCTACAACAACAATAACATGTACGGACAGTGGAAGGCAAGCAGCTCAGACCTGGTGTGAGTAGTGCATCTTGCTACATAATGTGGGATAGCAAGTGTGAAAAGTTTCCACAACCTGTACTATAATATAAGAACTATATCGTAAATTTGTGCCAAAGTGACATTATTGTTTCAATATTAGTTTGTCCCGTCACTGCTTCTTTGCATTTCCTTTTACTTCACATTATAATGTTTGTGTCAGTAAAAAGTCTGACAATGCGGTATTTTTGTTGCGTTAGAATTTTTGTTTTCAAAAAAAATGCAATATGAACGTGGGTAGAACCAAGAGAAAATGTCGGGAAGGGGTCATATTTACAGCACCTAAAATGTAACATAATCCTGCACGATATGAACATGACAGAAGCATTGAAAACTGAAAAGAGCCGTGAACAGCGTAACCACATACCTGGCGTCAGTATGATTTCCTGTTTATACTACCCTTACATAAAGTCTAATTTAAAAGGTTACGTCATTTATCTGTGGAGAAGGACTTCTGATAATTCGAAATGGCATAGAAGGCTCACACAACAAAACCTCGCGAGACTCGGTCTGGTCGTAAAACCGGTCATTTACCTCGTTCAGAAGGTATTACTATTAATAGAAAAAGGAGTGGAACGGCCCGACCATTTATTTGATTAACAAAATTAGCACTCAGATATTTAAGAGTCTTCTAGTGCAAGTTTATATCTAAAGTTGAAACATCGAAACATCAATGCAGAAATTAGCCGAAAAATCAGCTCGCAAAAGTAAGAAAGGAGAACTTCAGATGAACAATCACATGACCGAAAACCTCCTCACATTGTTTAACTGTTAAAGAAAAAAAAAGAAAAGAAAAAAAACGAGAAAAAACAACAACAGATGGGTAGACTCCACATACTGTTCATGAACGACGTTGTCCTATTTACAGTAGAGAAATTGAAATTTTGTCTTTAACGTCTTTTTCATAATCGGTTAAAAACAAAGTTTATCAAAGCATATTTTATATCAGACAAAGCATAACTTTTTTATATCAGAGAGTTAAAAATTGCGAGAAATGTTAAGATGCTTTTAGAAAAGGTTACAACATGCAAGTCATACACACAAATAAGAGCTGCACTTTGCGCTTCCCTGCTGCAATATTAATACGTATATTCGAACAGATTAATGTTAATGTATTGCTGTGTCCTGTCCCTATTTCATTTTGTAATGCGAAAAGGCCAATTGGCTTATATGCAAATAAGTGAAAATGTCAAAAACATAAACTACACCAAAAAATGACAGAAATTTCATCTCCTGAGAGTGTCGATCATATACCAGGCTGTGGACATTTGGGTTAATCGACGCTATCACCATCTTCGGCAACTTAAATGTCTTCGATCAACTTCGCTCGACGTCGACTCTAGGCGTTGGAGCTAGCCCAAACAGTCTTTTAAACAGTACTTTCATGCGAATGAAAGACTTGTTGCCTATAGCGAACTAAAATAACCGACCAGTTAGATACCGTCTGTACTCGTTTAAAAGTCTCGTCAAACTGCAAACAACAAGATAGTGATCTGCCGTCACATAATGTGCCCGCAGATCAAGGTCTATTTTGTGTGTGCTACTGATCACTCCTAATAAATTGCACCGACCCAGATTTGCGACGGCATATCTGGGTCTGCGCAGTTCGCAGTTGAACTCGTCTTATAAGCAATTATATACGGTAGCTCGTTACACATCTTCGGTGTCCAATATGACAACTTGCAAAGTGTCTTCATTCCATTGGTTCGGAGGCAACACTTTCGGCATCAACGGTTTCAACTGGAGAAACTGACACGCGACACGTGTCTTCGTCTGCATGGACAGCTAACTGTTTACGTGTGTAACTAGAACGCGCAATCTGATTGTGTTTATTCCCATCTGTCTACCTGTATAAACGAGCAATCTGATTGTGTCAGTTTCTTTTCAGCTACATCTTTGCAGACAGATTAAGTGTTGATACTGTTTTGGCTAGTTGCATATACGAAGGGCATCTTCGCTAGCCAAGTTTCTGATATCTTAACTCTATCTACACATTAGCGGATCGTTCAGATATTTTATTGCTTTATCCTAGCGACATATATTGGATTTCATGAATTGCCCCCCTTAGTATGTAATACCAACTAACCAATGTGGAAGGTTTGTGGGATCAACTACCTCGAGAAACTAAGATGCGCTATCATAAATTTTTGTTGATTTTGTTATTTTACGGCAGAGCAAGACAAGTAGGTTATTTGCTTTGTCCAAGGAAACACCACGGTTCCCGACCCAGGCTGATTCAATGGTGGGAGTTAAACCGGCACCCTATCGGTCGCGAAGCTCGCACGCCAACCACTGAGCTACAGCGGTTCCCTGTACTATCATATAATTCGTAAAGAGATATTTAAGATTTGCAAAGTTTATGACCATCGATGGCACGAATGTCGCAGTTTTTTAAATGGCTGGCAAAGGGCTATTCGGGCATAGGATCTCCCAGAACTCGCTGGTGGGTTCACTCATAGTAAAGGAAAGTGTTAAGGGCACGATAGTGATATCCTTAACATAAAAAAAGACTTGGCAAAGGCAAAGCTCAATGCAACAACGTTTCTGACATCGGTAAGGTCGTTTCCCTTGCCCTCAAGTCATTTGTAATTAAAATCTTAATAACTTTAAAAGGAACCTAATTGTCAGTTTTACCTAACGGAAGCTAACGAGGCAGTAATTGGCTGTACATCTTGTATGTCATATACGTTCATCATTCATTGCAGTTGCTTAACGAGTTTGAAATAGCAAAATTAATGTATTCAGAGTATTCTAAGACAGGAATGGACGCTCAAGAGTTTACAAGCTACTTGAAACTAATGAACATTTGCTCTCTATATTTGATCACGTTGTTATCAGGCATGCGTATGGCTTATTTCCGTCTTTTGGCCTCTCGTTAAGTGTGATGCAAGAAAATACAAGTTGTTTTTTTCCAGTTTCTCAGAACTACTGCTCATCGAATGTGTCATGTTAGGCTTATCTCATGAAAAAGAACGAGACAAGACGTGATTTAAAACCAGTGCTGGATTATCCATAGGGCAAAGTGCCCAAGGCCCCCGAGGCTGAAGGGGCCCCGTATAGTATCGTCTGATTTCACAGGCAGGGCCCCCGATGCTCAAGGGGCCCCGTATATTATCGTCTGTTTTCAGTACCGTAACCATATCTATGGACAAGGCAGGATAGCTATGGGCCCCTATGTTGGCTGTGCCCAGGGTCCCCAAAGGCCTTAATGCGACCCTGTCTAAAACGTTGTTTCGTAGTTCCATTCGTACTAAATACTGAACAAATGTGACAAAGTAAGTTAACATATACACTAGTATATCATCTTCATAGGAAACATGTAAATTACAAGTAAGTGAACGTTTGGAAAATTTATGCCACCACAAAGCCTTCAAGAAATAATTTAGGAAGTCAATGCTCAGCGTAAACCGATTTATGGCAGCAGGATGAGTGCTTTCCACTGTTAATCGCACGCCATAGTTGATTAACATGGCAGCAAGTTATAGCAATGTGAATTTTGACAGGCAAGCTTGTTTACCGAACAAGGCCTATGGAGATGCGAAAGGAAGAGAGAAATTTGCTGACGAACACATTTCTTTGGAAGAAGAATGAATGATGTGATGTCAGGGACCTTATTTGGTAGAAGCCAATGGACGCTAGGGTAAAGCGTTTGCTTCCACCAGAACCTTTTCTGATCGATGCAGTCTTTGTGCAGAATTCACAGTTCAATGGCCTGATGTCACTTTTGTCGTCTAAAATTCTAGTATGCATATTAACAAGCCTATACCTTGATGGGTTTTTTGTCCTTCTGTCCGTTTAGTCTTCATTTTCTCGGAAACAAATGTAGTACATCTGTTCTGAGTGTCTTAGAATTCATACTGAAAATTAATTTATGCAGAGGACAGCTTAGTATGATTTTTGTTTTTGCTATTTTATAATTCAGGTAAACTTTCAAGTAACTGGCGATTTTAATAGTGTAAAATGAGAATAAAGATCACACGACATCTTCGCCTTCGATTTTAGACCAAGCCGTGTCAAAGTCTTCTGTGAGAATATAATATTAGACCAATATATACTTCTTTGCCGACAATTACTCTCGTTTGTTGACCACGAGCCCCTAAAGAAACTCTGTTGATTCTGAAATATTTAAAGCGGTTACAGATATCTTAAAAGTTCCGAATTCGTTTTTGTTTAGAGATCTGCGATGTCTTTACATTGCAATTCAGGCCTGGCTATGCAAGTCCGATAATGTGGATTTTACACTGTCTCTGTCTCTACATCCATACAGCTTTATTTAATTTTTTTTTTCCTTCCCTGTATTCAGGACACCAAGAAGATTTTTAAAGTCATAAATACTGTAGGTGTTGAAATATCTGAGAAAGAAGATCTAAATCTTTTGTTTAAAGAAAAATCGTACTCCGTGAACTGTTGCACGAGCTGATCCACACATATATATGTATTGACCGTAAAGCTGCAAAATGTGTTAAATCATGGACTCTTCTATCTTTCCTCTTTTCCTGTCAATTCTTATGACTAATGTTCGTGAAAATTTCTCTGATATTGGCATATATTTTATGACATGGTATAATCTGTTTGCTGAAATAGCCAGTGTCAATGCCGACTTGCACACCGTCACACGTTGCTAATAACAGTATTATCGTTACTTCTGATTAGCCT
Organism: Megalonaias nervosa; assembly: GCA_016617855.1. Lineage (NCBI taxonomy): Eukaryota > Metazoa > Mollusca > Bivalvia > Unionida > Unionidae > Megalonaias > Megalonaias nervosa. The sequence continues at coordinate 22,139 of JAECUM010014172.1, read as the reverse complement.
AATTAAAGATATCTGTGGCACACACACAAAAAAAGTTTCTGATTCACGTCGGAGTCTTAAATCATTGTAGCATGGACAAGATAATAAGAAATTGAATTTCATCTTCTCTAATACTCTTAATTACACGTACAAAATTGGCATATTCTATCTTCCCTTCCAGTACTCCCATTTTCAATTTCTCGACTATGTCTAGACAATGGCACTATTCATTTGCACCATTTATACTCGCTTATAAGTCGAGTCAAACTGCAAACATCAATGATCCTGATCTGTCCCAGCATAATGCGCCTGCAGATCAGGGTTGTTATGTATATTTAATTTGTATTTTTTAGTTTGTTCTTCAAGATTATATGTATAATTGTATTCTGGACTTGACTTTGTCCAAAATCAAGTTCATTGTGTACGTGACCAGTAACATTTATTTTCTAAACAATAGAATACATAGCTAATATTTTTCTTATGGATTAAATATTAAGTGGATTAAGTATTCAGATTATTATTATGAAAACATGTTTATTTCGATCTGGGTTTAGGACATTGTTATTCCACATGGATAAACCTGTTGTACCTGATGTTTACCATGTTCTTTATTATAATTTTAGTAACATGTTTTATCTTGTTGACAACTCAGAATGTTTTATACATAAACTTTTGTCCGTCACCCTGGTTCTATTTTTGTATCGTAGCTTTTTATATAGTGTTGTTTACTTGAGAAATTATTAATTCTTGCATTTAATATCTGAGACAGAATCAGTCTTATTGTTGTATTAAATATTTCATTTGGGTGGAATCATTTATTCAAATTATAAATAAATTATTTGTTGAAAGTTACAAAACTTGTTGGTTTTCGCTCTTCTCTATTACTTCAAGACCATAGAGTCATAATAATGTCTATGTTGTTTCTTTTACTGATTACTTCTAACAAACTGCACAGATCCAGATCTGCCGTTACATAATGCGACAGCAGATCGGGTCTGTGCAGTTGCAGTTGGACTCGATATATAAGCGAATGTAGACGGTATTGCTAGCATAATTTACAAGATGTTTCTGGTTCTATTACTGTTTAGTATAAATCAAGATTAAAATATGAAGAATACAAATGCCAAGTACACACATCTTTTAACCCTTTGAACAAATAAACATACAAAACGATCAATATCATCTATATTTTGATAAAGCTACATATAATGAAATCCATACTTAAGAGATTTATAATAACATAAGCATATTTTTTTTTTACCAGCATTGTATTATATCATCAATATCTCAATGCACATCTAAGCTGTCTACCATTATTAGGTACAAATTAATTCCATCCAGGAAATCGTTACCACTTAATTTCTTTATTTACCTATACGATGTTTTACGAAGGGCTAAAATTTCAATGATTATACATTATTGCAACCCTTTGCTAACAGTTATGAAGATAAACACAAAGTACCTCAGTAAAAACATGAGATCTTAACAGAGTCTAATAAATCTAACTAATCTGAATCGAAAAAAGGAGGCAAGAAAATGTTTTTGGGGTGAATATTGAATTAAGATTGATGCTAGAAATTACCAAGTTACAACAAAATGAAGAGAGGGTAAGATAACTCATGTAATTAATGATAACAAACTCTTACATCCCTTGTCAAATCTGATATGTTACAGTTACAGCGCGAAAAACGCCTTAATTTTCCCACACTAAAGGCAATTAAATAATGCTGATATAGCTACTCTCCAAACAATATTGGAATGTTGAAAAAAAGAAGTAATTAATATTTCTTAATTGCTTCATATGGACGTGAATCTGCTACTACAGTTGTACTTGCTTATAAGTCGAGTCAACCTGCAACAACAAAAGTCTTGATCTACCTAGCATAATGCGTCTTCATATCAGGGTCTATCTTATTTGTTCTACTGATTGCTCCTAACAAACTGCACAGACCCATATCTGCCGGCGCATTCTGTGCAGTTTGCAGTTCAAGTCGTCTTATAAGCCAGTATGACGGTATGTAAGTGTTCGACATAGTGGCTGACAATATTGGGGCAAGAGAGGGATACAAAGAATTGATGTTGTAGGTCTTACAGCTGGTTTAATCGATGCAAACAGGGGGACGAAAAAACATCAGTACTTCGTTCTGTCTTTTAGAATTTATATTTGTGTACAGGAACACATTTTAAAGCACTGGTGAGGATATTATAGCAGAAAACTGCTAAAACAGGCAGTGGAGAAAAGTTCTGGATTTTGCTGTTAGTATGAAATTTGTGTGAAGAAATTGTATAATGCGATGTGAAGATTTTTATGATTAAGAAATTGCTTCAAAAGATATCTTTTTACTGGGTCTTACGATTTTGAGAGAGAACACGTTAAAGAAACTATACATAGTCCTTAATTTTAAATTCAGTGAGTGCCTACTTAATTGCTGTATTTACAAATAGGTAAAAATAGTTAATTAACTACCACTAGAACAATCAATTTAATTTTTCTTTTCTTTTTCAGTTTTAAGAACTATACCAACAATTGACAAAATCCAAAAGACACTGATTTTGTTTAGAATTAACCTTTTAAACATGTAATTTGTAAAGTTGGGGTTATCCATATGTAGCATCAGTGGCTACTATGGTTTGAACAAGATGAAGACTGTTGCGTCAAGATGCCTGTGCATGTGCCTTCGTGTACATTTTAAAGAAGTCCGTCGAAATTTGTTTTGAACTGTTTTCGATTTGGTCACTTTCTTGCAAAATTTTAGAACCTTCAAACAAAAAAATTAAGACAAAATAACAGTGGCTTGTTTACGTGGCAGTTGACTAATCTTGTTACCTATTTACAGTTACAATGTTGTAATCTACGTACTACTATCAGTTAAAATGAATTACAAGTTATATTTTTTGCTGTGTTCATTCGAAGTCATATGGCCTAAACACATTGTGTAATGACCAAGAAGGGCATCTAAACCTTACATCGAATCTGGTTTTATTACCGTTGTCAATGCAAAGTTATTACACTGGGAACAGCGATACTGGATCCTCGTATCATTGAGAATCCCAGGTCTTCGCCTAAATTATCAACTGCGCATCGTTTTTATCTCAAGGGAAAATATTTAATATCCATGAGGTTAGAACTTGCACGATATCACGACAATGACATCAAACTAATTCAAAATTAATTGCACAAAAAAATTCCGGGGGTGAATTTCAACTACTTTTTTACCATAAAATATTGTTTTCATTACTTAACACTGAACCATAGTCAGCTCTCACAGCGACTTCAAGCGACCTAAGATCTGGGTCTCGGCAGCCTCGATTTTGTTTCAGATCATCTTTTCTCAAAATTTCAAAGTAAAATAAAAACATTCGGTGTAAGAGGAAATACTATTGACTGTCGACGTCGTAGACTGTCATCGGACCCCTGTAAGCGGAGAATTTGCAACTCTTTGTGGCAGAATCAATGACCCAATAAGCGCAGCACACGCTGGAATCTGGCTTTGGACTGAATTCAGTGATTTCCAAGTTGGTACGTTAAAAAGGCTGCCTACACGCCGATGCAGATGGCTAAATGAGAATATTATAATGACAGTTAGGTTAGGTCAACCTTAACAAAAAGAGCACCTGTAATACAGAGCAAACACTATATCGGTTGGCAGAATATTTGGTGTAATAAGAGCCTCAAATGCTTCATTATTATGCTTGGTTTGTTATATTTGGTTAATTTTGGGTTGTTTTTATTTCTTGAAATAAAAAAGTGCTTCCTTTATAGATTGTCTTTCTCAGTTTCACACACGAAAGGTGTACCATAACAGAAGAATGGTGTACCCGGTACACACGAATTAAGTATTGTACAATATTCGACCGTCTTTCCCACCTTCTATCAATAGAAAGCATGACTATTGGTAGAATGGTGCATCCGGTACGACCGATTTACAGAAAATATACGACAATACTGTAGTCTGTTTCTATCAATATGTCCACATTCTACTTTCTGCATATACATAGTTGAAAAGGAGGCGGGGGGGGGAAGGGAGGGGCGGTGACAGATGGAATCTTGAGATTATGCATTAAGAAGTTGATTGGCATGACTGGGCGGAGAGAAGTTGGGGGGGGGGGGACTGAAAAAAAAACCAATAGATCTGTTCACATTATTTACATTCTCAGCAAAAATTAGAGGCGATAGTGAGAACGATAGAGCTTTCAAGATATATTGTGGTCAAATATATTACTTTGGCAAAATAAAGGTAAACGTTTATAAATACATCATTGTATCCTATATACGATTTTCCAGTGACTGCTGACAAATCCTATTGGGTTATCGCTAAATACCGTATGTACTCGCTTATACGTCGCGTCAAACTGCAAACAACAAAGATTCGTATCTGCCATAGCAGACCAGGGTATATGTTATTTGCTCTATTGATTACTCTTAACAAACCACACAGATCCAGATCTGACGGCGCATAGTGCGCCGGCAGATCTGAGTCTGTCCAGTTTTTAGTTGGACTCGACTTATAAGCAAGCTGTAGGTCACAGTAACATATATTTAAGGTCATGTGAGCACAGACCCTTTTCTAGATACATTCATGAAACTATCCGTATGTTCACATTTCTCGTCGCCACTGGAAGAAATGTCGAGCCAATAATACCACTGAAGAAATATCTAGAAAACGATTGTCGATCATCAACTTCATTCCACAGCAACGTTGACGTGGAACGACAAGATCGACAACCTCTGGCTAGAATGAGGAGGCTGAAGATACATGTAAGAATGACTTACGCGTACTTTTCATGATCCATTGCATGGGTCTCTAATTAGCTCAAATCACCACGAGGGCCATATGAGGACTAGTACATTGGCTCCAGGGCCACACGGAAACATGAAGTAAAACGATGTAACAATCAAATTTTTCTCAAAACTGGCTGGCTGTGAAGAAAAAAATGCATTAATAATTTATTTTATAAATGCAGGCTGTCGATGCGGGCCGCAAGAAATAACTCCACGGGCCACGTGTTTGAGGCTCTTGCTCTCTTGAATAGTATTACTTACATGGAGCTCTGTTTCCTCGATACTGTTCATGTATGGTCGTGAAATTTTATTTGTGCATTCAGCTTTTTCATAGTATCACTTACATGTACATGGAGCTCTGTTTCCTCGATACTGTTCATGTATGGTCGTGAAATTTGATTTGTGCATTCAGCTTTTCATAGTATCACTTACATGGAGCTCTGTTTTCTCGATACTGTTCATGTATGGTCGTGAAATCTGATTTGTGCATTCAACTTTTTCATATTTGTTAGCACCCATAAAAACAGTGGTCGCAATGATCTATTTTTCTTATAAAACTGGCAAGTTTTGGGATTATATACAGGCGTCACAGGAGAGACATATCATTCTTCAGAATGTCCTCTTGTTTCATTCTTAACAAATACAATCAAATATGTTTCCTGTTATTAGCTTTAAAGAAGAGAATAATCTGTACTTTGGATTGATTTCATGAATGGGAAACACGCTAACAATTCCATTTCATGCAATATTTCGTTCGCGTCCTCCTTTTGGTACTTTTCTAAAGAACCAGTGTTGTTCTTGTGTGTTCTGTATCTAGGCATCACGATTTTACATTTAGTATGGTTCTAATCTTATCCACTATGCCATGAAAGTGTTGATGTAGCACAACGATGAACAGCTATTTGTAAATGAAGATAATACACTTTTTTATTACTCAGTGGGTATGTAGTAGAAACTGACGGCCACCTCATTCACGAATATTCGTGTTTCTTCCCCAATATAATAGTCTGAAATGTACAACGCCCACATAAGGACATGGCTTCGATTGGTCGATTGGTGGCCTGATCTTCTGGTCATCGTGTCTACGGAAAAGGTGCCTTACTTTGTTACATATGGATTAAGCTAGGCGTCTTATCGTAGTCTGCTACAACTCGAAGCCAGACATGGTTCTGTGCAATCTAATGAATGCGGTTATCATGTTTTGAGTGACTGCTGTTAGAAACAAAATAGAACAATATGAGATATCTTTATCTGCCAATTTTGCAGCCTTTTCTGATCTCGAAGAGGCAGGTGAAGAATCCTTTGACGACTATGGATCTTCTTCTAGTCAATAAATGCTTGCTTACTGCTGTAAATAATGTTTGATGTATCCAACATTTGCCAAATGCTGCGATAAAATAACGCCCCATGCCTATCAAACCGTATTGCAATTTGGGAAATATCAGCACGCTCTGACCAACATGAGGCTCAGACCAAGGTTCTATCAGAATGATGGACGTGCGCTACCATATATTGAATTAAGTTAATCCAGAGGCATACTTTATGATATACTGACTTGTTGTACATTTTTTTTAATTTGTGAAAATAATTTATAAAGAAGAGTACGTTTAAGCACCCATCAAAATAGTAAAATAATACGTCCGAAAGCTAATAGCTTCATATATGTTTTGTCTACTGGCCAGGGTTACTATGTTCTTTTCCTGGCAGCTCACCTGGCCTTCTGTCAGACTCGGAAATATTGTTGACCATGTTATCTTCTCATTTATTTACGATGTAATGAGCATAAATGGTTCTGACTGTATTTGCACCTCCATTATATATATATATATATATATATATATATATATATATATATATATATATATATATATATATATACATACATACATACATACATACATACATACATACAGAGAGAGAGAGAGGGAGAGGGAGTGAGAGATCCTCCTTGAATTCCTAATGTATCTGAGGATAAGAAACTATGGTTAAATAATCTTCATCAAATATTGGGGATTATTTTTCAAACTTTGTGTCCAGAAAGTTGAAGGTCTTGAGCCTCTTCAGAGAATTTGCACACTTATCCACATCGAAGATTTATGATCCACGAAAATCCACTGAAGCAGAAAGCAATTTTACAAACATAATTATAAAAAAAAATAAAGAAAAAGAGACAGGAATGCATTCGTGATGTTATTGTAAACAGTGTACACTGGCGACACATTTTCTGGAAAGTAGACATTTTAGAAACCGGTTGGAAGAGGATTTGGCGAGGCGCACTGATGAACGTAATAATTTACTGAGAGACTTGACCTTTTCCCTTCCCATAAAGAAAATTAATGCGCATACTTGTACAACAGAGAAAGGAATGCAAGCATTACTAAGCGTGCCTACTGGAGTAATGGGAAAAAGAGATTATGTTTGGAAGTTTTTCGGGAAGCCAATGATGGGGTAACGAGTGCGCTGTTAACCACTTAGTCTTAATTTAAATTATTCATAAACGACAAAATAATTGTAATTATTAAAAATTATTTAAGAGTTTCTGTTATCCATCGAAAAACTCCCTAATGCTTGCTGTAAACTCAGACAAAGACATTAAACAAGGTACTAAACCTTTCTTTTACGAGGTATTACCCCCATCTCTCTTTGTTTCTGTCCATTTATTTGTCTGTCCAACCGACAAAAATATTCGTATCATACAGTCTGGTTACCACCCTGCGTGTTAAAAGTTTGGTAACGCTAATAAATGGACCTTGACCAACGAATAATGTGATGTACTTAATTAAACAACGAGACATTTTAACTTAAACATTGGAAGCAGATTTTTTCACCTCCATTTTCTAAAACTAGGGCATTAATTACAAATACTAGTCCATATGCCATCTGCTGTGAAAGAAAAAAAAAATGTATCCAGTTCATTGTCTTGGTAATGTAAAAGCGTCTTTTATTGAAAAGTTTGAAACGGCTGAATTCTGGAGAACGAAATTAACTAAATATTTATTTTCTTTCTAATCGTTCAAGAGTCGCAAGATGTAACAAATGGGTGTCAAAAATGTATGTCTTTCATCAGGAAAAATGTCCGCTTCGTTATTCCATGTGTAACAGTTGCTTCAACAACTTATCCGTGTGTGGGATCTACACATGAACTCAATAATCGGGCACTGATAAATTTGCCCAAAATCAAATACATGCCTTGTAGTCAGGGAGAAGGTCGTGAGCAGCAGGCTTCGAAGCAATATTTTAACAGCAGCATGGCGAAAGGATACTCCGAATGCTCCTTGACAAGCTCCCCCTCATCTCTCGAAATAGGTCGCAAAGACGCTTATCAGTGAAATAAAGCAAACCGCAGATGTCATGATTTATGCCAGCATGTGACGTCAATAAGTGACTTGTACAAATTATGAAATGATACGATCAGCGAAGCGGCTGGTATATTTTTTTTTTTATCAGACATTCAATCAACTTCTGTTCCTGTCTAAAGTTTCTGACGGTAAAAAGATTTTCAGGGACATTACAAAGCATAGGCCAGAAGGCATGGGTGCGATGACTTATCACCTTATCACATTTTCACGAGATTTACTGTCCAAGTAAGAATATCAGTATTAAAGTTTATATATTTCAAAACTTTCTACCACTTTTATAACATTTTCCGGTACCGAAAGTTTAATTTATTTTTATTTTAATTCCCACTCTCTAAACACGACTTCAGCTTAAATCTATTATTTCCATAAACTGAAACTACGGGGTTGTTTTAAAAACCAAACGAGAAAAAGCAAACAAAAACAAATGTCTGGTCGTAAAAGAGTGACAGGTCATCCTAAACTGATGACAGGAACACTGGAAGCAATCAGCATCGTTAACGACAAGTATGCTTCCTTTACTAGCTATAACGCGCTTCTGTATATTTGAAAACTGCTTTAAGATGTATGTAATATTATATATAGTGAAAAATTTGCGTGTCGAATGATCGCTTGTGAGATGTTGGAGTATTCAACTTTTTTTATTTAAAATTTACATAACAAAGAGAACAAGCAATCCAAATGTACTTACATGTTTGAGGGGTTTGTGCGCCTCTTTTACTTGAATATCTTTTCCCACGTAAGCGTCATTATATAGAAACGTATCGGGAAAATACAATGTCATAACGTGACACCTGAATGAGGATGTGCAAATTTGTCAAATTTATGCAAGTTGAATAACATAGACTCCTCTTACTAAATGCTTAAAAAAGAATAAGTTGTGTGATTTAATGTTTTCCGTATGACACCGCTGTTGAAATCACGTTGATTTTTCCTTTTCCCCACCAGAAAGTCTGCACTGCTGCATTATGGCAGGTCGTAAATCCATACAAATTTTAAAAATTTCGTGTTGTATATATTATTTTCCTTCAATCTGCTCTTGTTGTAATTATTAAAATTGTATAAGAAATTTGTTTTCATTATGTAATACGTGCGAGAGGTCGCAACCATGTTCTTTTACAATCAGTCTCTCCCAGAGTCTATTGCGCAACGATACACCGGGATAAAAGTGACGTCGTAATGTGATCATCACGTTATTTCGAGTTGCGTGGTAAACGTTGGTAACAAAAATGTCCCCGCAAATATACCATAGCAACCTATTATTTGTGCAAGAATTTCGACCAAACATACAGAGAACTATATTATTACATAGAGACTTGGCAAATCGAGGCAGTGTGGGTGGTGGCGGACGGCAAAGTGTACCCCGTTGGTGAAAAACTCCAATATGACTTCCATTTCCATTTCTGAATTCTGCGCGGACTACAACAACGAACAATCTGAGTGGATATTGGTGATATGCTTCGCATGAATGATAATTTTGAACAACAATTACCACGACCATTTTTTAAGCTCTAACCTGGGTTTTAGAGGAACGCAACTGTTAAGGAATTTTTTTTTAATTAAAGGAGAGAGTCATCAAACGAATACTTGGACTGGTTTTATTCGCTTCCAATGTTTGGAGAGTTTTTATGAACCTTGGTACACACTGTTGATAAATTCAGCATGGGTTTTCGGTGTGTTAGCTCTAAAACAATAACCAAATTCTTTATCGCGATTAGACAAGTATTTAGGTCAAAGGAAATGCCCAATTTCTTATCTAGATTGAAAAATATGGTACAAGGCAATCACGAATTAACTAGCCATTAAAAGCCTTGGCATAGAAACACGTGTGTGGCTGTCACTATAAACAAAGCATTATGTCTAATCGGCTAGCGCAGACAAACATCTTTAATTAGAGAAGTCTTGTGATAAAAAACGAGGCGAGTGACTTGTATTAACTTTTCACAAAAGGTTGTACTCAGAGTTGCTTAATTCTAAGAAAATGCTGGCGTTATCGCGGTTTATACATATTGAAAAAATAATTCCTTTTCCTCGTCCGTAATTTTTAGTCTGGACAGGTATAAGCATCAAATAAAAAACTGCAGTTCGAACGTGTTTTCTTCATATTTGCGTCAGCTCAAATTAAAAAGGAAAAAAAAAAAGGGGGTGGGGGCAGAAATATTTTGCATTGTAAAAGTTACTGATATATTTTTAAGAGCCACTACAGACTCCTTGACTTAAAACAGCGAAACAAAACAAGGACAAATCTTTTGTGTCCTTCCTTGCCAGAATCGAAGCGTTTCATTGGTTGGACTGGCAACGAGAAAGGTGAATGTCGGATTATCTACCACTGAACCAGATCGGATCGGCTGCTATGATTGACCCTGAACCATTTAATTTTCGGGGAGTGGAGCGGCTAACACCTTTTCAAACATACCCGGCACACAAAAAACTTCAATAAATATACACTTCTTCTGATTTGCTGAAAAAACAACAAATTTTATGCATCACATTAGTTGATAAAAAATATTATCTTAAGATAATAGAGAAAAAAAATTCCTGATAGATAAGAAAATCTCAACCCCCCTTAAGATTAAATGACCAGTCCCTTACTCCACTTTTGCAGATGTTGTGAAGGTTATCTTCATATATTGCTGAGTGTGTCGTAAGACTCCAACAAGCAAACCAAAACTTTCCATGCCGAGATAATCTGAGTCAATCACGGGAGCAATGTAAATGGATCCGTTTATGATTTATCAGATATCCGATGTAGAAAACTTTGGAGATAAGGAGTAAAAACTGAACACCTGTGGATAATGTAATCTTTACTTGTACAATCCATTAGACAGCCTGATTATGTTTCGACTGAAAGAATATATTTACTAACGAATTTCAATAGCGTTTATCATTGCTTTAGACACAGTGTCTAACCACCGGAAGCTGGCGCTCTGCAATGATAGTCGTCAACCAGGATAAATTACGTTGTTTTCATCGTTCAACTGACGGCACTATAAGCCGATCCTTTCATTTCACTGTTTTTACCCACTTGGGTGACTGCATCAGACTACTGAGTGACTGCTTCAGACATTGGAGTTATTGCTTCAGACTACTGAATGATTGCTTCAGACTACTGAGTGATTGTTTCAGACTACTGAAGTGACTGCATCAGACTAATGAGTGATTGCATCAGACGACTGAGACTGCTTCAGACTAAGTGAGTTTTTCAGAGAAATGAGTGACTGCTTCAGACTATGTGAGTTTTTCAGACAAACGAGTGATTGCTTCAGACTACTGAGTGAATTTTTCAGACAAATGAGAGACTGCTTTGACTACTGAGTTTTTCAGACAAATGAGTGATTGTTTCAGACTAATGGACGATTTCTTAAGACTATTTTCGTGACACCAGCAGACTATTTAGTCTTTTATGATCGTCGATATAAAATCAATTTAGCGCATCTTGTGATGTATTCTTTGGTCAAGAAGTACATTCATGAGTGAGTTGACAGAATGTACTGACTTGCTGGAACTTGGAAATACATCTATTTCTCCTCACAATTAACAATGCACCCGGTCCCACGTTTATAACAAACGTCTCTCGAAGCAATTGACGCTTTACTGGCGGAAAAGAATTTCCAGGAATCCACGATAAGTTTGTTTTCTTCTTTCATTTTGTTTTCTTTTTGACTGCTGAGTACTGAAACCATCATAGATTTATTTAGAAATTCCAACTTGTCATGTTTCGTGACATAAAATAGTTTATTGTGTTTTTGATGCAACATGTTCACATGATACCTCTAAGTACAGTACACAATTCTGTGTCACGGATAAAATATCACTGAACTTGTCTCATAGAGTGTCAAGGTATACCGAAATGCTAAGTGTGATTAAGTTATAATTAATATTACTTGCCCTCCCCTCCAGCCCCCAGAAACAAGAAAAAGAGACAAAAACAAAAACAGAACAGAACAAAACAAAACATAACCATATATCTTGTTGTGGGGCTTAACGCCATTTTTCAGCACACGATAGGCTATACATGGCGGCCAGTATTAATGGTGGAGGAAGAAACCGGGAAATCCACGAAAAGAACCACCGACCCACGAGAAGCTACTGGCAAGCTTTCTCACATATCCACATTCGCCGAATCTTAGACTCGAACCCACGCAGACAGAGGTGAGATGGCAGTGATCCGTAACGGAGAAGCGCTTTAGACCACTCGGCCACTTGGGGCCCCTAACCATCTATATATACATTGAACTGGGTTTGATAAAAAATATCCCTTAATACCCAATTTATTGTTATGCTTACAAGCCACTACAGCTATAAAAAAAAAAACAACAAAAAAACAACAAACAACCTTTGACCTTAAAATCAATGTCAGAGTGCTACTATCAGTTTGTGTTTTGGAATGCAACACACACTAACGTCAAAATATGGTTAGACTGCATGTGTACATGTGTGAGCTACTGTGTTCTTAAAACCAATGAAGTACAAAAATGAAAATGACCTTTGACCATAAGGTTAATTAGGTGGTCAGATCTGCACCATTTTCATTTAGAACTGATTACATAATGCAGTACGTGATTTAGTCAAAAACCAATGTCAATTATATTATTCATTCAAGAGGAGTGATAACAGACGTTTAAAAATGGACATATTAATTTGTACGCTGGATGCCAGAAGAGCATCATGCTCCTTCGGAACAACTACAGTCTGCTAAAAAGGTTTTTGACGAAAATTAACACAAATACGACCATCCGTTCCGGAAATTTAACCATATACAAATTTTCAAGATGGTTTAAGACAGTCATTTTTTAGCTGAATCAGCATAATTTTAATATAGGAACAGCTACGTATTGTATATTTTAAAACACCGACATGCCTGTACGATTAACCGTTCAAGAGAAGTAGCTGTAACAGGTTTGTTCACAATGGACGCTGCGGTGGCTAGTTTGGGAATTTTTGTTTTTTATTTTTTCTCAATTATATACAGTAATAAAGTGTTTTAGTTTTCATGTCACCTAGGCACCGTTTTCATATAATACCAAATAGATAATATAAGTCGTTCAGAGAAAACCCAATGTCGCTACGTCAAAAAATATTATAAAGTAAAACACAAACTTGGAATTATCAACAGCAAGCAAACACAAGATATGATATGGCATCCAAAGTTTAGTGACTTTTAATTATATTCTACTATTCACGTTCGTCACAGCATGTTAATTTCGATATCGCCATTAATCGTTCATGAAACTCTCCATTTTATACAATAGAAGAATATCTAATATTTTAAGCCACATCAATGACTGCCAGACATAACGGGAACAGGTGAAGCAGTCTGTCGACCGGTATCCTTACTATTTGATTATTGATGTTATAACACAAAAATAACAACGGTCTATGTTATCTGCAATTTTTAGGGGTCTGATATATATCTGGAGTGCCGCGGGGGGCGGGGATGATAAAAAGCAGCGCTGCAAACTCTTCAAGATTGAAACACGTCTAACAAGAGGGCAGAATGCTTGAAGTTTGATAAACTGGGACTTGCAGTTTCAAGAAAAAGGCCATTTAGTACAGGATTTACATACTTTTCATTGAAGGCTATTTATAACAGTGAAATAATTATGTAATTTTGTCAAAGAAAGTCGCAAAATGGAAAACTAATAATACGAAATAGATTATGATTTGAAAATCTAGAAAAACAGTACACGTAAAACTGCTCCAGAGGTAACGTGTGCTCAAGATTTTTTCTGTTTAGGAATAAAACAAGACAAAATAGTCACCTGTCTCGACCAAATACCGATTCTTCCTGTACAAAACTTTGCGCCGTTTCACCTTAAGCCTCGTAACAACCCCACACGCACACAAAATAACATAACGTGGTTCATATGAAACTTGTTTGGCAGCGACGTTCTACAGGTAAAACGTTAACGAGTGTCAATCGGAAAACAGAAGACAATAAGTAATGGAAGAAATATAACGCAACCGATTATCCGAAATTTAGGTATCATTCATTAAAATTTAACTACTTTTTCTCGTCCGTTTATCAAATTAGAAGACTGAAAATGATTCACTTACATGCCCCAACAGAATAGTACGGCCACATTAAAGAAACATCAAACTATATTTGCCATGTCCTGTAGTTAGGCCCTCAATCATGTATATTTCCTCGTCAATTATCAAGTAGATAAAGTTAATTTTGGCCTCTGTATACACGCAATCATAAAAATGGTCATTATGATTATTTTTAACGGATCTCAAAACTTACTTACCTGTCTTTCCGGAACTATATTGCCATAGAGTGAAACCCAGTTGCAAACAAAACGATCCAAAAACACGAGACCGGTAGAGTGTGTGCGAGCCTGACTTAGATCCGACTGGCAGCCATAAGGCAGAAGAGTGGAGCTATTACAGGAACGCAAAAAATCCCAGTTTCACAGGAAACCCTATCTTCCTCTACCGCTTGCCATATTTGTAACTCATGCATCAGGATGAGGCTGACGGTCACAAGCCAAGACCGCGCACGAGTCGACACCATATACAGAATTTGCACCGCCCTCTGCGCGCGCGCAGCTTCACGCAGGTCCATGATGACGGCCCACACATTATCTATCAATAAGGTGCATACGGTGGTTGTTGAAGTATTCTTTGTTGTTGATGTTAGATAGATGACAAGCCTGTATAGATTTTACAGAGACTGATAAGAGCAGGCTAATTTTTCTTGGAGGAGGCTTACATTCAGTGCATGTATATAATACAAAAATAAACCACTTACATGCATCGCTATGAGAGGGCTTGACTTCCAGTGCCGGTCTAAACAGAATAAACTTTGGTACGAGAATATTGCAAGTGAGCTCCCCCACCCACCCTTTATGAAGAAATCTTTTGTGTAATTTACATGTTAAATTAGTCTTCCAGTAAACTGCGTGATTTCGTTGACGAACTGTTTTTATTTGTTTTCTATAAACTTGATGTACAATGTTTAGGCAGCCCAGTCAAGATAGAAAGGGACAAGGAAATGCGGAGATTATGTTTTGTGACATAGTTTCCTACAATAACATGGCCATTTTGATGTAATTCTACGTCAATTACATCAGCTTTATCATATTAAAATAATTATATTTTGCTTTTAGAAAGTTAGCATGCAACAGATATGCGTCACACAAGACATTTAACATTCGTACGAGATATCATAAACGCAAGGCAATTTAAATGGGGTTCTTTATTGGACCACTCTTTTAAAAAAAAAAAAAAATTGGCTTTCAAAACGGCTTTGTTTAATTTGTTCTAATTTATAAAAAGTACTTAAAAATTACGATTGATGTTAGTAATATTGAAGACAGCAGATTAGATTATTATTTGTCACTGTGCTTTGTAACACTGAAAACAGCAGATTAGAATATTACTTGTCACTGTGCTTTGTAATACTGAAAACGGCAGATTAGAATATTATTTATCACTGTGCTTTGTAACACTGATAACAGCAGATTAGAATATTATTGTCACTGTGCTTTGTAACACTGAAAACAGCAGATTAGAATATTATTGTCACTGTGTTTTGTCGATCTGAAAATTATTGTCACTGTGCTTTGTAACATCAAAACAGCAGATTAGAACGATTGATTACAATATGGGTGTAAATACACCCAATCATGATTAAAATGGCCGATTACAATGGCTTGCGATATGTGAAAGAAAGTAGTTATGAAGAAGTCTCTGTATGGAATAAGATCAAAGTTATAAAGCAGCGATATTTCGTGTTGTTTTATGCACAAGAGAAAAACGTCGAAATAATAACTTCCAATATTTTCTCTCATGTTCCACAAATATATTTTATAGCTGTGTTTTATAATTCTCCATACAAATCATAAAACAATTCCTTAGCGCAAAAAATAATTTGAAACCGTATGCTAGAAGGCCGTTCGCAAGGAGTTCAAAAGGAAGAATGACACCTGAAAATCGACCCCAAGCAAAAATAGTAAAATAAGAGAGGTATTTAAAAAGTTCTGAATATTTTGCTATAAAATTTTTGCTTCTTTGAACATGTAAATAAATGTAATGCCGAACGATAGACATGATAACGTTCTATAACATGATCGGCATGTACATCACTCAGATGTATAATGTAATGTAACACAGGTAAATGACAGTGATGTACAAATGCTTGAGAATAGAAACAATTAAGGTACGGAGCGAAGAATATGCTGTAAAATCCGAGCGCTCTTAAGTTACTCCCTGGCTAATATCAACACTGTTTTGGACACAGTTTACGGATGTAGTTCTCTGTCGTATCCTGCAATTTTAATGTGGTTTCATCGTTTTAATGATGTTCACGAATCTATGGAAGATGAGCGCGTACTGGAAGACTCGTCGGCGATTAATGAGTGGGAAATGGCTGTTGTAAAGGCGGCAATTCACGACGATGCTAGATAAGCAGTGGAATATATTTCTATTACTCGTGCATTAATTAGTCAGCTGTTTTAAATGTAAAAAAAAAAATTCATTTGAAACTCAGAATCATTTGTACAAAATGTGTCAGAACCGAACTCGAATACGTTCTTTTTATTTATTACACACCCCATCTTTTACGCTTTCTAAAGATTTTTTATCGTTACTGCATGAATGCAAGTCAAAAGAATCGGAATTTATAGCAAATTCGATTCACTGCGCCATATGAAACTGTTCAGAACAAAATTCAAATGCGGTTTTGTATTTATTACATTCCGCCTTTTTTAGAAACCTAAATAAATATCGTTGACACGGTTAATAAATTTCATTTAAAAAAAAAAAGAATACTCGTACGAGAGTCTGTGAAATGTACACCAAATCCAGAAATATTCCGTAAGTTCCTTTTTCTTATCTAAAGACAGGACTTGTGATTTAATCAAAAGCGTAAAGACATACACGAGAACAGAAACATCTTTAGAAGGTTTAAAATTTATACAGATATTCAAAATAGTAATAAAAAAAATCTTTGGTGTACAAATTTGAACAATACGCTAAGTTAACAATCTGGCGGATGTAGTGGTTTCCAAGATCTTAGGATGATCCAAAATATATGTAATAAGTTATACATATAAAAGGAAAATACATACATGCTGGTCACCTAACATTAAAGAAATATAATCAACATGAACACTTGATCAAATGAAACTTATGTTATTGTGTAAAGAAAAAAAACACCTCAATGCTTGGACTGAGTGAAAGCAAACTTGGACTGATCAACCGTACATTGCTTTTCCAACTGAACATGTTCAGTTTTTTAGAAAGATAAAATGGTTAGATCAGGTTTGTCAGTCTCTGTTAACAATGGTATTCTGTGTAAACGTAGAGATGACTTGAAGTATTAGTGAATAGTAGTAGTAGTAGTAGTAGTAGTAGTAGTAGTAGTATTGGTAGTAGTAGTAGTATAGTAGTAATTGTAGTAGTAGTAGTAGTAGTGGCAGAAGTAGCAGTAGTTGTAATAGTATCCGTTGTAGAAGTATTGCCATATCTAAGTATTCGACAACTTGATAAAGTATGGAACTCTTCCAATCCGACTGAACACTTTCTATGCTAAGAACATGTTTATAAAAAAAAATGACAACAATATTTCACACAAATAGGAGGACTGTTTTTAGAGATAATGCCCTTTATACTTAAAAAAATAAAATAACTTGCAGTCAATTTTTCTCATAAAAGCATGTGTGGCTACGATTTTCCTCATTGAATTTACTCAGTGTAATGCTCACTAAATACGTATGAATGGTATAGCAGGAAATTTATATGCATATTCAAAGCATCGTTACCAAGTTGGACTTGAGAAATTACTTCATTTTAAATATTTGTATTATGAACTTAACATTCACTCTTTATATATGTGTAGCTATGAGCTGTCTTTTTATTTAAAATATTTTATCAGTTTCCATCATAAAATTGCCCCCCCCCCAAAAAAAATATATGAGAACAAAGGTGAGCGACTCAAATTTAGTTTTAAATTATTTGCTTTAGGTGTATATGTTTTTTAAAGAGTTTATACCAACGACAATAAAACCCAGTCTTCCATGTAGGTCTCAGCGTATATAATTATTCTCTTAATTTTTATGTAGTACTTTTATGTAAGCCAAAAGACTAGTCGTGTCTGGTGTCGAAATTATTATGAAGTTCCTTCATCAGAATCCATTTTAAACGAGAATAGCACGGGTATGTATGTACCCAATCTAATTAAAAAAATATCTTAACTGTGCTGGATGATTTAATCAGATTAGTTTGTAGCCTTGTTCGACTCTTCACCTTTGATGTCTGATGGTAAGTACCGTATGTACTCGTTTACAAGTCGAGTCCAACTGCACAGACCCAGATCTTCCGTCGCATAATGCACTGATATATCTGGGTCTGTGCAGTTTGTTAGGATTGATCATTGTTTATGACTAGTTACTAAAGCAGGCAACATAGACCCTGATACGCAGGCGCATTATGCGACAGCAGATTAAGGCCAACGTTGGTTGCAGTTGGATCCAATTTATAAGCGAGTGTGGCAGTGCTAAGGCGTTACCTAAAATTAGGCATTTAACAATCAATTTCACGAGCAAACGACATTCGATGTTTTGAAAAAGAAGAGTTACACGAAGATCAAGGTCGAGGCAATGAAATAACATCATGATACAACACTTCAATGGAGATAACGAGATTCGAACCGCCACTCAATCGCACTATATAATATTTGTAAAATTTTCACCCAAACGGTTTATTTCAACAGGGAACATTGCCAGTACGTTTAGCAAAGTATCCGATGAAAATATTCTATGAAAAAAATACGGCAGGTTTTGATGCACATCAGCAACAATGCGTTACAATCAAATGAATATAACAAGTCAGGTAATTACAAAATAACATGTTTGTATACTTGACGTTTGTTCGACCTCTTTGGATCGTTTTATATCACGTTCTCTCGTCTGGACTATTCTGTTGGAAGAATAAGTTAATTTCGTCCAGATGTTGAATGCTTACTTACCTTATTATGTCGCATTATGAAAAGGTTTAAATTATACAAATATTCCTACATGACAGAGTTCTATTAAATACGTCTAATATGTATTCCATTCCGTGTTTAACTGCATGGTTCAGTGGATGATGAGGTTCGAAAACTTGAGCTTGCAAAATATTTGTATTTATTAATGGCTATATCAAAAATAGGTAAACACGGACTGGAAAAAAGGAAAAGAATTCGAACAGTCCAATCAGTTTTGGGACATGAGAGCACATCAATGCAGGGGCAAGGAATGCGTCTTTTTTTTTCTTTTTTTTTTTTTTTCTTCTCGTAAAACTACCGTTTACAAAATTCATGTAAATGACTGTCTACATTGTGCAAATGTTGTATTCTAGTGACGATTTCTTTGAGTAAATTATAGTTATGTTGGTGGTGGACTTCTTAATTCTTTGAAGTACCGTATACTGAGTCTCTTGACGTAGCATACATAGTTAATTTTATGCCACACATAGTTATAGTAACACTTGCTACCAGATTGCAAAAATGTAAACACAATCGGAGCGATATGATCTTAACCAACCAACCCCAAACCCCCCCCCAAAAAAACGATTTGGACAAATGTATCAAAAGAAGAAGGTCGAGGAAGACGAGAAATCGACCTGCTTTAAAGTTTGCCCGTATTACGCAATTACATGTCTTGCAACCGTTTATTTCACTTTCCAGACAAAAGACCACATTTTCCGCTTCCAAAAGGTGATTGCACAAAATAAGTTTCACACTATGGGATAATTTAAACCATGAAAGTTTTGGTCTAATATATCATACCTTGATAACAGGGGTCTCGAGCCAGAGATATGAACCCGTTTTGACATGGACCACATCGAAAGACGACAAACCGTACAAATCCACGGCTCGTACTAGTATGTATGCATGTATTACGGTTGAACGGCACATCAGCACAATATTTGCTATATGTTGCCGAGTAAAGGTGAAGTTCTTTAAAGAGCAAGTATAAAGAACTGCACAAACTTTAGGAAGGTAATCCTTTCCGAACAAACATAAACATGTGGTATTGTATGTACTCGCTTATAAGACGAGTCAAACTTCAAACAACACAGATCCTGATCTGCCGTAGCATAATGCTCCTGCAGATGCTGGTTGTTCTACTGATTACTCCTAACAAACTGCATCAATCAAGATCTACCGGCACATTATTGCGACCACAGGTCTGGGTCCGTGTGGTTTGCAGTTGGACTCTCCTTACATGCGAGCATAGACGGTTCTACGAGATAAAAGCAGAAAAGTCAAGCTGTTAAATTTTTTAAAATGTATAGAAAATAAAAGATAAGGTTAAAAATATAAAAGCCCTTAATTATAGGGTGGAAATTTGTTCTATACACGGCATTCCCTCAAAAAGTTTAAGATTTTCTGAGGTGGTACATAAGCGCAAAGTTCATTCATTGAGTTCACATACAAAAATATTTTTTTTTAAACTATAAAAATAAATTTGGGGTTACTGGATGGAAGTCGATGCACTCGTATGAGGCGCCGTAGCGGACAAAAGCTGGTCCAATCAGAACGTTGCCGTTGAAATTTTTATGTCATATGTCCATAATTCCAATTTCACGTATTGTATCAAAAATGCTTGCCCATAAAGTTCCATTTTCATGGTCGAGATTTTAGATTGTATCTGTTGAATTAAACAGCAGTGGTTGAAAGTTATATTTTCTATGTCGAGGTTTTAGATTGCGTCGTTTTAATTACAAGGCAATGGTTGAAATTTCAATATCATACGTCGAGAATTCTTAATTTACGTATAGGTTCAAAGAGTTTATGTTGAAAACTCCATTTCATATGTTGAGTATTTAGATTTCATCTGTTGAATTGCACAGCGCTGATTGAAAGTTTGATATCCAATGTCGAGTTTTTAGATTGTATCTTCTTAATTTCACGGCGGTTGTTGAAATTTTAATGTCATATGTCGAGAGTTTAAATTTAACATGTTGAATCACATTGACTGTGCTGAAAGTTCCATTTCGTATGTTGAGTATTTAGATTGTATCTGTTGAATTACACAGCGGTGACTGGACATTTTATTGTGCTTGTCAGAATTGTTATTTTTATATGGTGAAATGATGTGTTGGTGTTAAAAGTAACATTACACAATGTCCACTTTAACAATTCAAAATAATATCGAGTATTAGCATACATCATTCGTGTATTCAATAATGAGGCGCCATTACATTTCATGCATTTACAGTTTGAAAGCTACCATTCACAGGTCGAGAATTACTATGAATTTCTTCCCTAGAAGCCCCTCTCGTGAACGGACCGCGTTATTTTTAAACAAAGAGGCTGCTTCTCGTTGCTGTGAAATTCTAAATATTCGCCATATGAAATGGAACTTTCATCACAAACAGTTGCATAAAACGTGTGAATTAGGGATTCTCGACATATGATATTGGAATTTCAACCACTGCCGTGTAATTAAAAATATACACTGTAAAACGTCGACATAGGAAATAGAACTTTAAACCACCATTGTATAATTCAACATATAAATTCTAAAATCTCGATCTAGAAAATGGAACTTTAAGGGCGTTCAATTTGATCCAGCACGTGATATTGGATTTCTCGACATACGACATCGAAATTTCAACTGCACCTTTCTGATTGGACCAGCTTTTGTCCGATACGGCGCCTCATACACTCGACAAAAATGCGTTCCACTCTGGAACGCCAAAATGGTTCAAAATGGGCGAGCTGGAGAGGTCGTAGAGTGTGTTAGAGAGATCGTAGGACGTTCTGGAGAGGTCGTAGGGTGAACTGAAGAGGTCGTAGGGCGAACTGGAGAGGACGAGCATGAGTAATCGAAAGATGTATAGGAAATGAAATCATCGACAATTCTATCAGGAAACTGTCAATTAAGGTCTTCAAAAAGTATTGTAAATTTATCTTCGCTGAACTAAGATAAAGTTCACTGACTATTATTTTCATATAAGAGCATTCATAAATCATATTTTTTAACACACACACACACACACACACACACACACACACACACACACACACA
>JAECUM010014171.1:0-20464 GCA_016617855.1 Megalonaias nervosa | reverse complement strand
TCTAATTGAACCCTGTAATCCGAGTCAGTCAAATGGCGCTGCATCTTTTGCCTCGTTTGGATAAGGTAAATTTCGCGTGGTTATTGGTTATTAATAGGATTAACCATCACGGAAAACACCTCACATGTCTACAGGCATTGATATGGCCAAAATCTCAATAGCATGCCATTAAGTAATGATTATCTATTCTCAACGGATTATCAGCGGGGAATAAAAAGCAAAGAATACATTGGTAAAGCAGATATATATCGACGAATGTACTCAGGTTACCAATGAGTATAAATAGTAACAAATAGGAGAAATCCGTAATGCGTCTGATATGCAAAATCATGCACAGGAGAAGATCATTTATCTAGCATCTGTTGAGTCTAGGATATTCCTTGAAAACAAACAATATAATTTTCACAGGTAAGGTTATGTAAGTAACGCACGGAAACCAATCCAAAATGTAGAATAATAATAATAATAATAATAATAATAATAATAATAATAATAATAATAATTATTATTATTATTATTATTATTATTATTATTATTATTATTATTATTATTTCACTCAAAAACGTAGGACATGGCTTGATTTCATTTCATCGCGTTACTTACGCTTATTTTGCACTTCGTTATATTTTCCTTATCAACAGACACAAATGCAAACCTGAAGTGGGAGTGTTTCTATCTGCGTTTTTCTTACTTCAGTCACACTGAAAATTACTTATTCTGCTAAACTTCAAAATATTTTTTGCCAGTACGGATATACTGGGATTTTTCTACTGGTCATGCTAGTTAATCTCGAATGTTTGCGAAAACCGTGACTAAATAGGTATGTAAGACAAATGCCACAAAGTCCATTTAATTGGAGTTTATGTGCGCTTATTACCCTAACCTACATTTAGACCTTTGTTGAGATTAAATGAAAATCTTCGACTGTTAGTGTATTTTCCCAAAGGATGTCACCAATGCTTTTCTATTTTTCTTTTTCTTTTATTTTTTTTCTATTTTTTTCTTTTCCATCACGTTGCGAACTTCTCGGATTGATTGATTGAAGTCGAGGACATAAAAGGACAATAAATGTACATTATCATAAAGACATTTTGAAACATTGAAGTCATAATCTGTAAAAATTAAATAGTTGCAGTTCCAGTGTTGCAGTCAAGAATCCCCAATCAAAGAATTATGGGGTAGGCTTGGAAAGAAAAGTAATATGTCCTCCATTACCCACCTCAGGTTTGAATACCCCTTCCCTTCACCCAATAAAATATGCTTACAGAAATAGATCTATTGAGAATCTACACTGAGGAGGACTAATTTGCAAATTATTAAACTTCATTGTCTTTGATTTGGTTCTCAGTTTAAACTTGGAGGGGGGTGGTATTTTGAATTATAACCCTTGTTCAACCCACTGCTCGTTTTGTTACTTTTGTGTTGTTGTTGCTTGTTCTTTGTTTGTTCTTTGTTTGTTTATTTTTGTGGGGGGGTGGGTGTTTTATTATTGGGGTATGGAGTGGGTATGTGTATGTTTGTTTGTTTAGGCAAAGTGAGCTTTAACTTTAATTTTCATCAAAATATTTACGTCAATGTCTCGCCCTGCGTTATGGTTAACGTTTGACCTTGCGCAGTTCTACGGCGAAGGACACGCAAAGAACAATTGTTGCTCTTTTGAACGATATTTTTTAAGCAATGACTTACAAACTGTTGCATTTAGTGTAACTGACAATTCATTAAATAGACATTCTCTCACCTTTCGCATGCTTTATAAATTCTTCTACTCTTTTCTTGCGATTTTCATCTTCAGTATCATCGTAATCTTCGTTTCCTGTTGGCTCAGCTACCAATGGTTTAAAATCACACACAAAAACTTCTGACGGCGATAATGCTGAGCCTGAAATAGACGGATGTCCCGTTGACACTTCAGGACCATCTTCTTTTACAGATATTGTGGTAGGCGTTGACGAAGGTGATTGCCAATCATATATGCTTGGCGATTCACATCCGTTTCTACCGAGACCATTCCTTGATTTTAAATGGAATTCGGATGACGACCCCTGTTCCGAGGGTCGTGAGGACACATATTCTGGCGGTGAAAACGCGCTTCTATTAATGGATCGAACCTCGTTAAGAACATATCCTTTTTCCTTAAATAAGTCCCCAGCCTCCTCTTTCTCTTCTCCCGTTGACGCCATTGAGGGTTATTTAATGGGATGTCTAAATTTTGCAATTTTTGGGGTTAAAAACAGAGGCAGCAAGACGCGTGTCATTGTGTTGTTGCTAAGCTTTGTACGTCAGACCCTTTGACGTCAGGAAAGGTCATGTGATTGCATGACGTAAATTCTATTATCGCTGTCAGTTAAAGAATGTTTGAACAGGGCACAGGCGAGAAACAACGAAAAACTGAAATAATATAACCCGAATCGAGGTTGACATCTGACAATCATGTTAGCATGAAAATTGGTGACGACAACTCGTTACAACATGAAATATACTAGTTCCGACATGGGCATTTATTTATTTATTTATTCAATAAACGTGTAGAATTAACTATATAAACTGATCCTTACAAGGACACTGACCCAGTACCTGAAATCAGTTTGCCGGGTGTTAATCCTTATATTAAAGAAACCAATCATGAATTAGGATGGAGGTTGGAAGGGAATGAATTGGGTTGGCTGATTTAAGTGCGTATAACAAGCTAACGATATATTTTTCTTTTAGATCTATTGCTTAAAATAAACGAGGAAAAGGTAAACTAAAAGAAACATATCCATCGTTCTCAACAAAAATTCCAGAATTGTTAGCATTGAAGAACTCACATAGAACCACATTTGTTCAGCTCAGACAATTACCTTCTTCTCTGACTCTGATTTTTGTGGGGTATTGCTCAAGATAGCTGCCGTTAATGTTCGCTTTGCACCGTTGCAGGTTTACATAAACTGATCACACACACACACACACACACACACACACACACACACACAGACACACATACAAATTCCACTGGATGTTATTTACCATTAGAAACCAATCATGAATTAATTTATATTTTATAAAAATAAAATAAATCCATATTTAATATTTTATAAAAATACAATAAATCCATATTTTATATTTTATAAAAATAAAATAAATCCATCCTAAATTCCTAAATTAATGATTGGTTTCTAATGGTAAATAATTCATGATTACCCATTAAGCACACTAAGCGCATGCTTAGGGCACCAGCTCAACAGGGGCACCAGGAAAAGTTCAAATTAATTGTTGATGATAAAATTGCATGCATGATATGACCATTTAGATCTGCATGCACTAGTATTTTTACTTGGAATGATGGCAATACTGGTATTTTTCCACCTTATTAGCTTTTAGAATTTTTTGTTAGTTTCACATTTTGTAGGAAGGGGTTGTGGGCAATATAATATTTTCAATGCTTAGGACCCTGGAAGGCCTTAATCCGGCACTGTGTGCATGTGCTGGAAAACATTACTTTGATTCTGAAATCATGTTGCATTTATCAGACATGCAGTATACATGTAGTTCGTCAGATACGTTGATGTTTGAGCTGTAAATAAATATATCACGAAGGCTATTGACCCTTGCAGTAAATATATAGAGAATGGATACCGACCACTAAAATATGAATTATTGATATTCGGAATAGTATTATGAAAGTCTTACTTTCATTGTTATTTTCAAACTAACTGCAGCACACAATATAAATTATTTCGGATTATAGTTCTTCATATAGTATGTTAAATCTTCTACTATGAATTTGGAGGATTGGGGTGTTGGAGGTTGTTGTTGTTGTTGTTTTATTTGGAGGAGGGGTTGTTTTTGTTTTTACTGGAAAGAGACGTATGGCTACCCACGGAATATTCCATTTGGCTTTCTTCCCTACTCACTAGCTTTTCTATCTCAATTTCTGGATCAATATATATATATTTCTGAGACAGCAACAGGTATAAGGTGAAATTGTTTGCATTTGCAACATGCACCTTAGAGAAAATGTTGGCATACTTCTATGTTACTTTAATGTACTATGGCTGAAATTTCTTTGGATGTTGTTTTTGTGGAAATTGTACAACAAGCAAACAGCTACCAAAATGGCTGCTCAAAAGTACTTGACAAAATCAGTCAGAATTAGTCTTAAGTACACTCTTTAGCAATGTCTAAAATAGGGAGAACGAACAATAGTAGACAATGTGAGGTTATGAAAGTGCAACGAATGAATTACCAAATATATAAAAAGCAAATATAAGTTATCGGCTCGTTTTTCTTACAATTTATTTTTGAAGTCCAGGAAACGAAAATGGCCAAGCAGAACCAGCAGCTTTTTAGCAGACGTACATCGGAAGTAAAGCTAATCGATATAGTCTATAACCTAAATTACACCGATGAACCATACACCAAATAAAGAGAATTAAAAGTTCTTTTAACAATGCCTAAAATATACAAAGTCTCTTTTTGAATAATTAGGATAACCAGGAAAGGAAATCCTGCGAATTTTTGTTTCGTTAAGAATCTAACCTTATAAATACGAACTGTAAGAGCGCCACCTAAAGTATATTAATATATCTCCTACTAAACGTACTAACATGGAAGATACTAATTTAGAGTAATATCCGCGACGATTATAGTGAAATTCATGATGTTGAAGTGAAATTGCCAATATGGCTGCTATACCAAGCTTTCTTACTATGAAGGAAAATTTGCAGATTGTAATATAAAGATAAATCCTCGTATGGCAGCTCTCACACATGGATAGTTGGAAGAGACTCCGCTCTTTAAATCAGAAAATGTTCAACGTGGTCAAATATACAAATCTACTGTGAGTGATGACGATTTTCTGGTCACTATTACCTTTTGTTATTCAACAAACACAATACATATACAGGGTCCAGGACACGTGCTATGGTAATAAAACTTCATTAAATCATGTGGAAATCTCAACGAAGAGACAGGTCCTAAGGTTTTCACCTCTCAGCCGAAAGCCTTCACATCTGTTGCAGAGTTGCAAACAAAGACAGCTTAAATGTCAAATAATTAATACACAATGGGTCTTTACACATGCAGGAAAACACTTTTAATTCCCAATACACAGCTACGGTCAGTTTGAGATAAGTAAACTACATGACACAATTAGTGACCTAAAAAACCAAATCCAAATGCTCCAAAATCAATTAAGCAATATGCTGGAATCAACGAGAGACCTGATTGATATATGTGTAGAATGAAAGCCCAAGTTATGTTTCAGCGAGTCACAAACAACACCAGTTCCTGCAATAAGGAAGAAAAATAAGGAAATACAGATTGGTGTAGAAATAAAACAAATACATGCTCCAACAATACACAAACAATACATATTCCTTCATTCAGGAGACAAGAAGAAGAAATATAGTCTAGTGTTGGTTCAAGTCATAAACACAGGTGCAGGTAGCGATTTAAAAAAAAATCCCCACAGAGCAATAGATAAAAATCCAAGGCCACATTACCAGGGGCAGAAAGTCACTCGCGGCGGAAATACTCGACTTGTTGGCTCAGCGCTACTAAAACGAATAAAAACTCGTGGTTTAAGACACAATAGTGTCCGCACTCACAAGGAGTGAAAATTACACAAATTACAGAAGCTTTGATAAAGTTGAATTTAACTCCATGCAAGGCAGTGATAGTGGTTGACTGTAGCAATGATTACAGCTGTGGTCACTCCATGGAAACAAGATTTGAATGTTTGTTGCACTCGGTGCAGATTTACCGTAATCATCTGGTTATGAGTGGACCATGGTCCCGAAGAGATGTTACAGTGAATATAGTCAATTCATTTCTGCCGTCCATGTGCACACCACCTTAAAGTTACTGCATCTACTGTGGGCAAGAAGGACACGTCACTGATGTTTACATGCATGTGAAAAGAATGCAGTGCAATTCCTATAGTTGGTGTGGCCACAGAGGGAATTAAACTGCCATTAGGCAAGAACTTCTGGAATCGACAAAGAGAAGTAGCTTTACAAAGTCTAACTTTCAACGCATTTGCATGTAAGAAATGTACTTGGAATTTAACAATGCCTTTTCCATTCAGATATATTAACCGGGAATCGATCTTAAAAAATGTGCGATTCTTTGGCGTCTTTTACATTAATTTTTTCCAGCAGTTTAATCATTTCTGGAATAAAGTCAATTTGTTTAAGTTGAGATCTTGGAATCTGTTAGCTAAAACAATGGAGTATATATAATTGATTTGCAAAATAAACTGCACGCATCCTTCAAAGCTTCTCAAAGCAAATTATGTTTTTGTTTCAGTGTAAGCTTGATTTGGTAAAATATAAGCTTGAATTGGGTACAATACCAAATTGTCTTAATGCAACGTCAGTTCGTGTATTTATTGAGACACCTTGTATAAGCTTGGCGCAAAATCGATGTCCTCTCTCTTTCGTACAAGTACATTTTGATGACTTGGGTTAGACCAAGTTTCACAACCATTCAACTCTCCTGGTGTTGCAGTAGTTTCACACAAAATCTTAGATGTGTACGGATAAAATCCATTCTTATCTTTTCCAATATCAAGAAAACTGAATAATATTCTTACAGGTTTATATTTAGCTCTTTAAGTTTGGTTTATATTCTGCAATACATGGACACATTAACATCTACATGTCTACATGATTGTTTCTTGAACACTTTCAGAACTAAAGAACCATTGTATTTTGTTTCATTTGTAATCAGACGACTTTTCGTTGAATACTACAATGTTAGTTTTCTTGGAATTATATCCAGATCACCCATTTTATGAGGTACTCATTACATATAAATATTAATTGATACAAGCCTGACTTCGAAGTAAATTAAAAGACGAAAATCGTCTGATACCGTCGGACACGGGCATAGGCTCGGTAGCCAGCCCGGGGAGCACGAGCCTTATGATACACGTTAGGGTCAGGTGCAGCCAGAATCCTAATTCAAAGTTATATAAATTGTCATAAAAATTATTTTTTATTATTTTCAAGAAGACACACAACAAAAGACTATGGGGAAAAACACACACATATAAAAGCCTTTAAAATCTTTCGGCACAAAGTGGGTCTCTCAAAGCCAGCCATCTTAATCATAGGTGGAAGGGTGCGAGAGGTCCACACCAGTAAAGGACACGGACAAGGATTATCAAAAAATACAAAATCATACGTATACGTTGATAATACATTAAACAAAAGTTAATTTATAGACAAGATTTAAAAGCAAGGGGACAATATACCACCTTGGCGTGTTCCTTTTAGAACAGGAAATCTTCGAGAAATTCGTTTAGAAAGAATAACTCTGCTTTACATATAAAGGTATATCGGCTCAGTCTGAGAGTAAGTTAGTCTAATTCAACCAATCCTCTCGCCTGACTCCGTTAGGCTTATGTCTCGATTGGCGTTGCTCTTCTCGTAGATCGGTTCTTGTCGTACTTGTTTGGTAAAACTGCTTACGGTCCGGAAAGCAGGCTAATCTCTTAGCTCAGAACTGCGTCACACTTCTGGTGCTCGTGAAACCTCAGGTAACTATTTATCCTCCATCATTAGCTAAGGTACGGAAGATCCGGATGCGGGAGGTCGTGGGTTCGATCCCCGGCCGAGTCATGTCAAAGACTTACGAAAATGGTACCAATAGCTGACTCGCTTGGCGCTCAGCATTAAGAGGTTTGTGTTAGGGCTGGTCGGCCTGGTGTCAGAATAATGTGACTGGGTGGGATGTCGTGCTACATGTCTGCGGCATGATGCCCCAGTGCTAGACATCACTACAAGCTGCCACACTGCAGACATCGTAGCAATATGACTGAAAAATTGTTAAAGCTAGGTTAAAAATCCAAATCACACACACACACACACGGAATCTGAGTATTTTTCCCCATGATGCATCGCGCCAATGTGAAGCTACCAAACAATAACTGCAGTTAAAAAGAAGTTTCAAAACCAGCTGTTCTGGAAATGACGTCGCTGTCGAACAAAATACTCGTTGACTAATCAACTGGGAGATACACATTTATTAATTACCGACGTATGATACTGGATTACGAAGTTAGGTCGCATACCACTGAACATAGATTTGTCTCTGTCCCGTAAGAGTGTTGTTAAATGAGACTAGTGCAGTAGTTAGCAAACGTCGGAGTCACCCTGTACCATCGTCGCTAAGTAAGCGTTTCTGTTATTTGGAAAGTTACGGTACAAGTTTTGGATATTATGCAGGCGCTGACCAGCTGAAATAATCAGTTTTGAAAACACTACAAAATATAACATATGCGTCGGACGAGCATGCATTGCGTGACGTCATGTATAGAGGATCTCAAATGGGTAATCATTTGATATTGAATTTATGAAACGAGGTGAATAATGTCCAGGTATTGCGAACCTTCGCGAGCAAAAGCTGGACATTATTAAACGAGTTTCATAAATTTAATATTAAATCTTTACCTATCTGAGATTCTTTTTATCACATAGTTTTTATTGAGTGGAAATTATTTAGATAGAAAGAAGAACGAATAATTTAGTTCATTCTGACCGACGTTGCACCTTTCATTTGTTGTGCGTACAAAATAGTCCCAAACAAAGCTGAACTAGTATTAACCTTTAAAAGTAGATTATACTTTCCTTTCAATCTATATAAGTCAAAGAGCAAGCTTCCTTCCAAATAAACATAAAATTTTACTCAGATAAAATCATTTGTCAACGCAGAATGTCCAATGCTCGTGATGTCACGTTGTTTGATGCAGCATCGGTTAGAATGCTGTATATGGTCCATGTCTACGTAACCTTACCTGTCCCTTTCATAACTAAACATTACATTGTTGCAATATTCATTTGAAAGAAGGTTTCCTGGATGCAGAAATTCCCATATTTACTGTAAGGTATTTTTGACCGGATATTTGCAGTATTTGACATGGAACAGCAGACTACAGAATATGTAAACAAATAAGTTCATTTTGAGTCGGAATTGCATCACATATTTGCGTGAATATGCAGTGGTTCGATAAACTTCTGTCAGTTTGAGACTGGTTTATGTCCACGTTCTTCTGTGAAAAGGGGTGAATTTATTTACTTGCGTTAACATTTAAACAACGCTTGTATATAGGGTGAATTCCATGCTTTTCAGGTTTACCGCCCCCCCCCCCCCAACTTACACGTTCGCTATGAACTGAGAAATACCCTTAGTTTGACTTCTTCTTGTTGTTGTATTGGAGTTTTAGCCATTTTTCATGTTATGATACATTATACATGGCATAACAAGCCCCTCCGACGATAAATGGGCCATATTCAGACAGACGAGACCATTTATTCCCCAATTCCTTTCGTGAATCAAATCAAAAACTGGCGGCCAAAATGTTCACTGACAACAAAACATTCCAGAAGGTGGGGTTAAAAAAAAGTTTTCCCACGATCGCAGCCAATCAAGAAAGAGAATATTGCACAATAATTTCATGGGCTTATTTGGACCAATCAGAATCACATAAAATGATATGTTCACATGTTATAATATAAAAAATATGAAACTGCACACACTAAAGGCAAAGTGTACCGACAATGTAATCAGTAGAGGATCTCAAATGGGTAATGATTTAATACTGAATTTATGAAGCGAGTTTAATAATGTCCAGCTTTTGCGAGCCTTGGCTCAAAAATATGAACAAAAATCACAACAATAATATGAAACTGCACAAACTATAGGCAAAGTGTACCGACTATGTGATAAAGGTATTTCCGATATCGCTCGTTGTATACCACACAGAAAGCGAGGACGTTTATCTATCGTATCTAATTCTCAATCAGATTTAAGTAATAACTTTCTTTGATCACATGCACATGTGCTACCTTGTCTGAAGTGAGAAGGTACGTACAAGTTTTTTTTTTTTTTTTCTTTTTTTTCTTTTTTTTAAATTAGATTATTGTTCATTCGTTTTAAGTCAGGCATTTCGTTTAGAACTTCGACTATGCATGAATCAATCGATACATTAACCTCCTTAATTACATATGCGGAGAAAGTGTAAAGGTGATATGCAATAATTGATTTTTTAATTGTTGGAACATTGTCCTCTCTAAATCGTGCGTGTCAGATAAACCATTCTATTGTCATAGTCAAACATTCTCCTAAATTATCCACCATGGAAACAATCATAATATCCTAGGCTTTTTCCGTGAAAGGGAGAAAGAAACATCGAATGTGGTCTCATATCAGTCATTTTCCATTTTTGTTATATATAACCATTTCAAAATTGTACATCTGTTGATATAAATGATAGGTCTTTGTAACTTTCCGCACAAACTAACTCATCCTAGTGCCTGAAATTATAAGTGTCATCACGGGTTTAACGGCCCGTTTTGTGTATTACTAAACAGATTGACTCAAGGGAAGCAATAACAAAGAGCTTGACTATCATGTAATCAGGTAATATTTTATCACTGACTTCCTTGCAGAACAGTCAATTTAAACAATTTAATCAGTTTTGTAAACTTTGAAGTCAACATAGCTTGAAACATTTCCAAACAAGTCAGATGTGAAACACACTATCTATTTAACTTAATACTCTTTTCTTTTTTTCTGAATATCTTCCTAATGTTGGCAACCTCAAGGGGAGCTAATTGTAATATGAGGCCATAATTCGCCGCCATTTAGAAGTATGTTCGGAATTATTGTTGTTCGCATGACACCATCTGATGTCAGAAGGAGACAATGTCACAATTGGAACATTTTCGGCCTTTTCTTTCGTAACAGCTGTGGTGAATAACACCAGAGAAGAATCACGAAACCCATAAAATGTATATGTATTCCTGCAACTGCATCCAATTTTATTTCTCGATTTCATGGAAATGGCAAAGCTTTATTCCAATTGTCATTAGCATTACACATAATTAGAATGTTCTCATCCTTTTCTGTTTAGTTTAAAAGGTCATTTCTCTACTTGACGGAAATGTCCGATCGATACTAAAATCGCCATAGACAGACCAATATTGTTGGGCAAACTCTTGCATTTGCATTGTGCGTGATTGGTTCACCATTCGACGACTGTAGCCAACCTTTCTTCAGTGAAACTAAGAAAAATCAGTCCAATAAAGAAGTAATTTTTTTGGTTGCTTGTTTCAAAATATAAATACAGCTCATAAATAAACTTATCGGTTATCTCAAAAATCTAATATAATTCGCAATTTCATGGTCAATCCTATTTCTCATACCTTTAATGTATGCTGACAGTGCCGATCGGATCACATTGGTTATTTACTAAAGTAGGATTTAACGAAGATGTGCGAATGTATGGAACTATTTTTTTTTAATACTTCTCGTTAAATTTCAATGCGAGTCTATCTAATCGTAGAAATAGCAGAAGTTGTAGAGTTAGATGGAGCAGAAACAGCCGAGGTGATCCCAATGATATACATATATATTCCGGTTGTAACACAGAGAACGCCGAGTTGGGTTTCTAATAATCGTCAGATATTTGTTTTGGTTTTGTTTGGGGTTTTATTTTAGCTCTGTGCGAAGTACTTTCAAAAACATGTTTGGAACTACGGCAGTGAGCAAAAAAAACCGTAATCTAATATTTAATTATAATGAAGCCCTCGAATATTTTTGCAAGGATATCTGGGGACGTTTTTACGGACAGACAATTTAATTTTTCGGGGGTGGAGACTATAATCTTCTTTCGAGCTAGAATAATTTTTCTTTTCTTTTATCCTGTGTTACGAGTCTACGCTCTTAAAATAAGTAACAGAAAAGAGTGAAGACAAAAAGCTTTGTACAATTTAACAAATAATTTATTTCCCTAGAATACAAAGTGAAAAATTAAAAAAAAAGAACTTACGGTTTTACAAATTAAATCCAAAAATAATCCAAGAATTAAAATAGAAGTCCTAGTAATTAAAAGTCCTGAATGAAACTGAGTTCGAGTCCCGATGAGATCCGAAATTGAAGGCTATGACGTCTGTAATATCCTACAAAATGCAGATGTGTCAACAGTCTCTTATTGAATCACAGAAAATATTACTCCAGTTTTGAATTCAGCATAAATTCCAATGATTATCTTATCCAAGAATTTAGTCAGAGCACTTTTGTATTTCGAGAGAAAATAATCACTTAAATTCAACAATTTGAAGAAACTAAAATTCAGCCCAAACTGGTCACAACATAATACAACTTAACGTGTCAAGTGTTCTAAGCCCAGCTGACAAACCTTTATCAAAACATCAGTTATGCGACTAATTAAGACGCAAAACAGATTCCCGGATGAGGGTCAAAAGTTTATTCTTCTGGAAAAAATAGAAGTTTGTTACCAACTGGCACATAATACTTTTCATGTAGTAAAGGTATGACCTTGACTCTACTTAATGATTCTTACTCTGAGAAAGATTAAAAAAATGTTTAAAAAGTTTTTTACCAAAACCGTCACTGATTTTGGAACAGGGTCAGCAACTACTTGCAATGCTTCTATTATTAGTTGTTTACATCAATGAAATAAAAAAAAAAAAATCAGTCAGGTAAAACAGAATTGAACTCAATTCTGGACAATGTCAAATCCAGTAAACAATGTTACATTACAATAGCATTAATGGAATTCAAAAATTTAAAACTAACAAACAAACAATTAAATTAAATATACATAATACACACACCCAATAAATTAAAAAGAAAGATTTATATAATAAAGCTTTCTTTTTACCATAGGTCAATTATACATGAGGTTTACAAAAAAATAAGACAAGAAGAAATTTTAGGAAAGTGCATCTGCTATTAAATTGTCTTTTCCCTTAATGTGTCTGATGCCAATATTATATTCCTGTAACAACAAACTCCACCTTAATAATCTCTGATTTTTGTTTTTCGTCTTGCCGATGAAAGTAAGGGGGTTGTGATCACTAAACACAGTAATCGGAGAAGGAGCTGAACTATTGTAAACTTCAAAATGTTATAATGCCAATATCAAAGCCAAAGATTCCTTCTCGATTGTAGAATAATTTCTTGGGCGCTTATTTAATTTCTCAGAAAAATAGCACACTGGATGATCAGCACCGTTTTTATCTTCTTGAATCATTACTGCTCCAACCCCAACATCACTTGCATCAACAGACAGTTTAAATGAGTGACTGAAATTTGGAGCTGAAAGAACTGGTGCACTTTTAAGTATGATCTTTAACTTATAAAAGCCTCCTGACATTTTTCAGAACAATGAAACTTGGTTTTCTTGCTCAATAAACTTGTCAAGTCTCAGCAATTATGGAAAAATTGGAACAAAATTTCCGATAGTATCCAGCAATACTGACAGGCACAGGGAATTCAGAGATAGCCTTGACCTTAGCATCTATAGGTTTAACTTGTCCATGTCCCACGATATGTCCTAGAAACATTACACAAGCACAGGAAAACTCACTTTTGGATAAATTAATTGTCAAACTTGCATCAGTGAGTCTGTAAAAGAATTTCCAAATTGTTGCTAAATGTTCTTTCCAGGTGTCGTTGTAGATGATAACATCGTCGATGTAAGTATCACAATTATCTAGACCAGATGTAATCATGTTCATTAAACGTTGAACAGTTATAGGCGAACCCTTCATCCCAGTCGGCATCACTTTATATTGATAAAGTCCATCTGGAGTCACAAATGTCGAAATTTCCTTTCCCCTTTCCGGCAGTGGAATTTGCCAAAATCCTTTCAGAAGGTCAAATTTAGTGACATTCTTGGCATTTCCAATTTTATCAATACAGTCATCGATTCTTGGTAATGGAAATTAATCTGTCTTAGTCACACTGTTCACCTTCCTATAATCAGTGCAGTTTTATCTGGTTTCGGAACAAGTATGCATGGTGAACTCCAATCACTTTTACTGGGCTCTATAAAATCATTCTCCAGCAAATACTGAATTTCCTTTTTCAAGTATCCTGTTTGAGCGGGTTCATCCTGTATGGGTGTTGCTTCACAGGTTTGGAATTTACAATTTCAACGTCATGAAAAATTTTGTTTGTTCCTGTAGGAACATCTGGAAATAAGTGCTCATATTCGAATAATAACTGTTTAAGTTCATTCATTTCTTGTTGCTGCAAATGTGAAAGTTTCTGGTCCAGATTACTCACAATTTCTGAATTCCGAAGATTTGTCACTCCAAAAAGAATAGAGTCCGATTGAATTCCTTCACTTAAATCCTCAGTTTGTGGGACAGGTACAACTAAATTAATTGCATGATTTACTTGGCTATGTCTCTCAATATACTCCTTTAATAAGTTTATGTGGCAAAGTTGTTTTTGTTTTCGCCTCCCAGGAGTATTTATGATATAATTTAAATCATTTACTTTCTTTTCAACTGTGTAGGAACCATAATACTTGGCTTGAAGAGGATTTTGTGGTATGGGCTAGAGAGTTCTATCACCAGGCTGAAAACTCCTTTCCTTTGTATTTTTATCGTACCTTAATTTAATTTTTGACTGAGTAGAGTGCAGATTGGCTCTTGCAACCTCACAAGCCGTTGACAACTTATACTTAAAATTGGAAACATAATCGATAAGATTAATTCCAGTATCTTCATCAGAAAGAAGTTTCTCTTTTAACAACTTCAGTGGTCCACGCACAGTTTGTCCAAAAACTAGTTCGAAGGGACTGAATCCTAAAGATTCTTGAACTGATTCCCTAGCAGCAAACAATAGTAAATGAATGCCTTCATCCCAGTCTTTAGCCGTATCAAAACAACATGACCGAATCATAGTTTTCAAAGTTTGATGAAATCTCTCTAAAGCCTCTTAGCTGTCAGCGTGATAGGCAGAAGATTTGAATTGTTGGACGCCTAATTCGTACATAACTTGCTGGAAAATTCCAGACATAAAATTTGACCTTTGATCAGATTGGACAGATTTGGGAAGGCCAAACTGAGTCAACAAAAAAAAAATTTGATCAAAGCTTTTACTATTGTTTTAGTTTTAATATTCCTCAAAGTAATTGCCTCTGGGAATCTTGTTGACGCACACATTATCGTCAACAAGTATTGGTTAGCTGACTTGGTCTTAGGTAAGGGACCGACACAGTCTACCATAATTCTGCTAAATGGTTCGTCAAATGCAGGAATTGGTTGCAGATGAGCCTTAAGCATCTTCTGATTGGGTTTTCCTACCATTTGACAAGTATGACAAGATCTACAAAATTTACAAACATCACTTTTAATTTTTGGCCAATAAAAGTGATTCGAGATCTTATGATAAGTCTTATTAATCCCTAAATGACCAGCCAAAGGAGTTTCATGGGCCAGACTAAGAATTTCCTGTCTGTACGATTTTGGGACTACACTTTGATAGTTCACTGACCACTCATCACTAGCCTTTTGAAACAAACAGGAGATCATAGGATCTTATTCTTGTTCGACGACAAATGATATTCGTTTGTCACTCTGATTAGAATAAAGAGAATGAATAGTTAAAAGAGGATCACTGTGATTGTAGTGTACCCTTTGATTGATCCAAACAAGGAGTGAAAGTGACCTCATCAAAAGCCTGACTAATACATATGTCAGCTAAAGGAATACTTTCCTGATCAACATCATTCTCATGAGCTTTCTTTGCTAGAGCTGTAGTAACTGCACAAGCTGGT
Organism: Megalonaias nervosa; assembly: GCA_016617855.1. Lineage (NCBI taxonomy): Eukaryota > Metazoa > Mollusca > Bivalvia > Unionida > Unionidae > Megalonaias > Megalonaias nervosa. Next base: position 4,884 of record JAECUM010014171.1, on the reverse strand, counting down.
ATAAATCAGGGAATTCTTTTTCAATAGGATCGACTTCTGATCCAAAGAAGGCTTGTCAGTTACAAGTGGATTAATCACACCTTATCTCCAGCTAGGTCATTGCCTTGTAATAAATGAATGCCCTCAATGGGTAAAGAAGACATTGTTCTGACTGTCACGGGTCGTGAGACTGAGTCTGATGACAAATAATACTCTCATTAGAAGATTACTTCTCAGAAAAAGGCCAAGTACCTGATAATAAAGGACTCCCGTGTCCCTTAAAATTTAAATATGGATAGGACTGACCGAATCATCCATGAATGATATAGAACCCTTCGACATGAATGGTTCATAATTCTTTATAATAAAATCAGACTGGGGTTTATTAGACCCAACAAATGTATTGCTTTCAATACATGACAGTGACCTTGACCTCTTAGAAAAAAGAGCATTTGGAATAGGTCTGTCTTGATTCTGTTGCTTATTTTTCCGTTTGTAGCAATCAGAAATAACGTGTCCTTTCTTCTTGCAATAGGTACACGTAGGAAGTGATACGGATTTCTGAACATTCTTATCAGAAATTTGATTTCTAAAAATTGTGCCATATTGAAATTTAGAAGGGCTCGTATTAGGCTGAAATACTTTTTTACCAGACGACGGCTGAATGGAAGACTTACTTACAAAAGAAACTTTATGAGCTAAGGAATACTCGTCAGCAGTACGAGCAGCATTTTATTTCGACCTTATGCTCATCAAGATAAGTCTTAATGTCACTATGGACACAGTTCTTGAATTCTTCAAGTAATACAAGTTGTCTGAGATTTTCGTAATCTTGATCAACCTTCTTGGCTAAGCACCACCTATCAAATAACTGCTCTTTTTCTCTTGCAAAATCGACGTGAGTTTGTCCAGCTTCTTTTTCAAAGTTCCTGAATTTTTGTCGATAGGCCTCAGGGACGAACTCATAATCCTTTAAGATGCATTCCTTAACCAGATCATAGTCTGCACGTTGCTGTACTGATAGGGAAGCATAGATGTCTCGGGCTTTGCCCAAAAGTGCATTCTGTAATAATAGAGTCCAATGCTCCCTTGGCCATTTCAGATTTTCAGCAGTGTTTTCAAATATTTGTCTACTTCTTTTCTCTAAAAGGGGCCACTAACGTAATATTCTTCGTAACATCAAAACCTGAATTTGTGTGTAAGGTGGGAATGTGCTTTTCACTTGCCAGCTTTAATTCTCTTAATCTAAATGTATATTCCCTTTCTTCCTGTTCTCTTTCTCTCTGCAATTCTAGTTGCATTTGCATTTGTTTCTCTTTCTGTAAGTGCATTTGGTTCTCTCTCTCCTCTTTCTCCAGCAGCATTTGTTTTTCTTCTTTCTGAAGTTCAAGCTTTCTTAACTCTAATTCCATCTTGTATTTTAATTTTAATTCCTTTATTTTTATGTCAGAGTCTGATACAGACTTACTGATCGAAACCAAAGCACTTTTATCCAAAACATTCTTTTCCACCAAATATTGGACCAAAGTATTTTTTATTTCTTGCTTCGTTAAAGAAGCTTTGCCTCAGGAAGATCATTTTTCTGGCAAGCTGAAGCAATTCATCTTTTTTCAAACAGTCTAATTGCTCCTAAGTAGGATTTGAAAGAAAGATCTCTACTTTTGATGACATTGCATAAAAGCTTGTTGATTTCACTAAAGATTTCTAATATGAAAAATAATGCTTGGGATTTAAAAAATTCTGAAACTAGGGGAATTTAATTTTAAAAACAAAGCTTTCTGAAATATTTTAGTAAAATTCGTATCCCAAGTACGAGCGCCCAATTTTCTATTAATTTATATTTGTCAACTAACATAATGGATATAATAGGTTGTGTTTTCCTTTTTCTTTGCTATAAATAAGAGCAATAATAATTTTCAAGTCACTTGAGAGCCTGGAGTTTTTCTTTTAAATTGTCACTAATCACATTATCCTGCCCCTTCCTCACGCACACACACACACACACACACACACACACAAGAGAAGGAAAAATAATTAAACGCCCTGTTTCTTTGAACCCACTAACCCCCACCGACTTTAAAAACGAAATGCATCAAGGCTATACAAAGTGCACAAAACTTAGTCATTTCATTTACTGATTAAAATTTCTAACCTGACCGTCGCCAAAGGGTCCCTAACACTGGACTAACTGGCGTTCAATGCAAACAGAAGCTCTCGATGTATACAAGCGGATAAACTGCTCACTGTTCTTTTCTGGTTTATAGACCAGTCCGCAATAACTGTCTTCGGCGCCCAATATTTGCAATGTCCATTTTTAATATTTCTAAAACAAAGTAAACAAATAAAAAGGAAGAACTATTGTATTTGTGTATTCAAAGAGATGTCATTCCAAATTTTACGGAATTATTGAGTTTATTCATAACGGCGAACTACATCACATCTGTTGCTCGATAACATAGACTCGTCCGTGCCAATGTGGCTACCGTGTTACTAGAGACACTCCTGTTTGATTCGAAACGCCTATAATGGGGGTCGACAACCAGTTTTTCATAGCGTGCCACTTTTTTCCGGATTAATTACACAATGAACGAGCGCGTAAGAGAGAAACACTGTTAAAATCAAGATTTTTAGCTGCCCTTTGCGTGCCATACAAACCTCTTGACGTGCCAACTTACGGCACGCGTGACGTAGGTTGCAGTCCCCTGGCTTATAAGTGGACACGCTGCGCCATAGCGCTAAATAAGTGAAAAACACCGGAACTTCTGAAGTTTGTAAGCTGAGAGTATTTGGCGACAATCAGATTAGAACTTATAATCAACGATTGAAATGGATAAGTTTTTTGCATTTTATGTCATTAATACCTTTAGTTTTTTTTTAAATCTGTAGTAAGGTACAAACAAAATGGAGGGTGTGCGAATATTATCGGTGATGATGATTTTGATCAGGTTTTTTTATGTAATTTGCCAATCACCCTCCTCTTCCTCTTAAATTTAAGTTTTGTCAAGAATTTTTCCGGTACAATACGGTGAGGTGAATTACTTTGAACATTTCAGCTAAAAACGATGAAGCTCCTGACTGCAACCCCCACCCCGCATCGAATACCCCCTACCCTCTTTGAAAACGAAGAGCATCAAGGTTACAAAATGGTGCACAACACATACTTATTTAATTCATTGAATTATCATGATAACTCGTTTGCCACCAAGAGGTCCAGAAACAGTATCACCTTATCATTTCAAACCTTGGCGTAGGCGAGTATGTGTTGTTCACACAACAGGACTGATCTGGACTGATGTAATTCATAGTATTCCGTAATCTCCGGATAATTCAGTAAATTTCCCTAACGTTGAGATGTTAGGGCATACCCCCCCCCCTTAAAAACATTTTAAAGTAAACCTTGCAAACAGATGCAGACGACAATGTGTTTATCTTGTTTGTATGTGTCATTGTTGCATCCACCCTCCCCGAAGATGAAACCTTCCAGCATTTGGAAAACGACAGTTAGCAGTCTCCTCGTTAACACTGAATTCTTGTGTTTGATTTTAAACGAAGAGAAGATGACACTGATTTGACCTTACAAGGTCAAACTTCTTTCCACTTGGGAAAAATTTTCTCGAGATCGCTTCTTATTTCCCACACCATTAAGACGTCGCGTTCCATTCCCTGATAATAAACTTACACTTAAATAAACTTGAACAGTTATGAACCTTTGATTCATTATATTACTTTGCTTCACTAATTATGTTTTGTGCGAAGAAATAATAAATAGTGCTATCATAGGTTGATTGTTCTCGTGTTCCAAACCTGGTCGATTGTTGAGTTGTATGGTAGGTAAAAGCTATATGTGCCAAACGTAATGAACAATGTTCTGTTGTAATACGTGAGAGGCTGAAGTTAACTTGTAATAAGATGATTTAGGGACCTGCCTCTAAAGATGTGATGATCTATTTTTTCTCATAATTAATGAAAGATGAGATAACTTAAACTGTATTACAATACCTGTCACTTTGCTTATCTCCCTTGTATTCAAAGAAGTGATCTATCGAATTATTGATTATAGGCGGTTAAAGGTGGGGTTTTATTTACAGGTGTGTATTCGATGGCGTTTCCCTGGTTGCGGTTATTGAACAGAGCCAGTTGGATTGGTATAATCGGAGTAAAATTATAATAAACATTTCTGGAGAGAGGAGCAACCACTAAGCATTAATTAGCATTTCTCTTTGTGTTACACTTATGTCAGGTACGACTGTCACAGGTTAGAAACACGTATAAAGGAACGTTCGTAAGGTGACGGTATATTCTTCAGGTTAGAAGTGTTAACTTATTCAGGTAAGTAGTGAAACATTATAATTTAGTGTAACATTATAATTTAGTGTAACATTGTAACTTATGGAACAAAAACGATATGGTCTCTTTCACTCCAACTCGCACGCAAGCACAAACACGGGCTTAAACATAACTGTCCACATATCTTACACAGAAAACTGTACTACTGTCCTATCCAAAGATACATCCATCTCGCTAAAACTTTTTCTGTTGTATTTTCGTCAATTTGCCTGCCTGTCCACCTGTCAGTCTATCTGTTCGTCAGTTTGCCTGCCTGTCCACCTGTCAGTCTATCTGTTCGTCGATATGTATATCAGTCTGCAAGTATGTTACTTGCGTCGTTGCATGCATGTTTGGCTAATTGGTGATACATGTGTATCTGTCCTTGTCTTCCTATATTACAAGAGCTATGCTTAAGAACGGCCACTTCATCTACTGCGATACGATATATGCAGCATTTTTTTTAAAAACAAAATATATTTTCTTTAATCCTGACTTTTACTTTCATTGCCCTACACACACACACACACACACACACACACACACACACACACACACACACACACATATATATATATA